>CAUYPK010026926.1:0-11259 GCA_963574355.1 Loris lydekkerianus
GGGTAAGATCACTCTGCATTCAGTCAACCTAAGACAGGGACCAAACCATTGATGTTTGTATCCCCATGACGGGTAAGACTGAAACTGCAAGAGCAGGCAACCTAAGACAGGGGTTATGTTTTTCCGCCATACAAAAAACAAAAGAGGGAATTGTTGGGCCCTGCCATGTGCCTGAGGCCTAGTGCAACTTCTGAGCCTGACTAGATGTAGATCCATTGAGCTACTTCTGAGTAGCAATGACTCAGCAAGGCCCTGTCTGAAACTGCCTCTACCTAGACACAGCCAACGTGGTACCATGCCATTAGCCCAACTCTGTCACGCACCTCATCCCCTGCCTTCTTTCCCCGCCCCTTTCCCACGCTCTATATAAGTGGCTGCTTGACGCAATAAAGTTGAGTTCCTGCTTAAAAAAAATAAAATAAAATAAAAACTAAAACAAAAAAAAAAAAAAAAAAAAAGGCTAAGTACCAGAATCTACAAAGAACTCCAACAAATCAACACTCACAAAAATCAAATAACCTCATTAAAAAAGTGGGCAAAAGATGAAAACAGAACTTTTCAAAAGAAGGTAGGCTAATGACCAGTAAACATATAAATACTCAATATGAATACTCAGCGTTTTCTTTTTTCCTTTTTTTTTTTTTTTTTTTTTTTTTTTTGGTTTTGTTTGGTTTTTTATAGAAAGATTATCAATTTGTTTGCGTTTGGTTTGGTTTTTTAGAGACAGAGTCTCACTTTGTTGCCCTTGGTTGAGTGATGTGGCATCACAGCTCACAGCAACCTCCAGCCTTCATGGAAATCACAAGAATCTGAACCCACCTCTTGTGTTTGCATACCTACCAAATTCACAGTCACACTTGCCATTGATCTCCTCTCAAGCTTGAGAGAGCCAGTCTCAAGAACATTGACTCCAGGACAAGGACAGTGATGGCTAGCAATAAACAGGAAGAGAGAGAGAGGAAGCTCTGTCTGTCCTGCAGACAGACAGGATGGAGGTGTTACATTTTTATGAACAAAATAGCTCTTTTACTAAAATTGTACAGAATGGGCCACATAACATTGAGGAACCTCAGGCAACATTGGAGGAGTGTACCACTGTACCATACTGCAAATTTATCTTTGGTTCTCTTGCTGTACACTTCTATTTCAAGATTTCTGGCTTGTATTGAAAGCTTGCTTCCTCTCAGATCCAGATGTTTATATCATACCCTGCTGAATTCAATTTTATTTCTTGCTTCTGGATCTTTCCTTCCTGGAATTTCATATATATATATATATATATAAAATATATATTATATATATATTAATTTAATGACTTCAGATTTACCTTATCTTCTACAAATTTTGTAAATTTAATTTTTTTTATGCTTGTGTATGGTCCTCTAATGAAGTTTTTAAATAAGACTGTAGTGGTAGTACATTAAAATATTCTTAGTAACTTAACATATTTCCATTTTAGAATTTTTTCTCCAGTGCTTCAGGCTGTCTTTTGTATTCAGGATCCTGCTCACATCTGAACTAACTTGAATTAATTTGATCATTCAGTTACCATGAGCTTTATGATAGGTAGCGACCTAATTGCTCCATCCATAAAGTGAGAATGCTTCTGAAGCTTTGATGTAGCTAAAAGAAGGCTTGTTAATCAGTGTGATGAAAATGTGTCAAACGGTCTTATAAAACCAGTGTATGGTGCCCCATGATCATATTAATGTACACAGCTATAATTTAATAATAAAAAAAAAAAATAAAAATAAAAGTGGTTGAAACTTCTTGCACAATTTAAGTGCTACAAAACTTTCACCTAAAATGAGAATGAGGAGTGAGACTTCCCTATTAACCTGACCTGTAGGGTTCCTTAAAACCACTAAATGGTTGGAAGACATTGTGGATCTGGCCTAAGAGTTAGTAGATATCAAAGTTTTAGTCCAGCTTATGATTTGATGAGATTTATTTAAACTTACCCTACTTATGTCTTCTGCCATAATATCAATAATATTTTCCACTTATTGAATATCAACTTTTCTTTCTTTCTTTTTTTTTTTTTTTTTAGAGACAGAGTTTCATTTTGTCACCCTTGGTAGAGTGCTGTGGAGTCACAGCTCACAGCAACCTCCAGCTCTTGGGCATAGGCGATTCTCTTGCCTCAGCCTCCTGGTAGCTGTGACTACAGGCGCCTGCCACACTTGGCTATTTTTTTGTTGCAGTTGGCCGGGGCCGTGCTCGAACCCGCCACCCTCGGTATATGGGGCTGGTGCCCTACTCACTGAGCCACAGGCACCACCTGAATACTCAGTGTTTTCAAGGCCAAATGGTCTTTAGTGAATTGATGAGTTCTCCATTTATACTTCATCATCAATAGTTATGTATAGAAATAGCAAGGTGTTGTGGCAGGCCCAGCGACTAGGGAGGCTGAGGCAAGAGAATTGCTTGAGCCCAAGAGTTGGAGGTGCCGTGAACTATGATGCCACAGCACCCTACTGAGGGTGAAAAAGTGAGACTCTGTCTCAATAAAAATTAAATAATAATTATGTATAGACTAATGGAGGAGCCAGCCTATAGCGGTGGAAACAACCAAACCTTAATTTCTTGATATAGCAGACACTGCCAGTTGTCAGCTCAAAATCTATTTTTTAGTTTTATTTGATAGAAAAAATTACCCAGCTAAAAATTATGTTTTCCACTCTATCCTGCAAAAAGGATAGATAATTATAGCCAATGTAACATTATGGATATCTGTTGGGTGCTACATTTTTCTCATCACCTCTTTTGTCATCCTGCCTGGAATATGAACTAAAAGCTGGACTGATGGTATATCACTTGCTACTAAGAAGCAATGATAAAGATGACATCAGTCTTAAGTAAAAGGAGCAGAATGGAAAACATATTTTATGACACCTGCTGCACTAATCCTGACAGCTGTCTACATTTCCTGGTAAGCAAGAAAGCAAGCTTCATATTTAGTTAGATCATTTTACTAGGACCTTCATCGTTGACCACCAGGCTACATTAACCATCTCTTTAATTTTCGTAGATGAGACAAGCACCACATGTACCTATCAGTACACTAGGCCTGATTCCTTATGTTGACCAGCTTGTTACAGTCCCTTCTTACAGAGGCTCTACTATATTTGGATTACTATCACTTATTCTTAAATACAATCTGTAACTAATACAATTTGGGAACTTTTTAAACATAGATTTCATAGTTAAAGCAAGGGTTTCTTTAGTTGTTTTCAAAATACATTAGAAATACATACCTTCACCAGACTTTGCCCAAGAGAGTATACTTGGTTTTACAGGTTTTGTGGGTAGTATATTAGGCTCCCTTTATCTGAACCACATACCTATGAAAGATAAAATAAAACTACAACATGAAAATACTCATGTATTTCCATTTTTCTTTAATTCTTTATAATATTGCTATCATTAATTTTACTTATCTATAGCTATGATTACACTCAATGTGTTGCTGCTATTATTATATTAAACAATCATCTGCTCGATAAATTGAAAATAATAAAATGGTATATGTTATTTTGCCTTCATTTATTATTTATCTAATGATCATTTCAGATTGCTAACCTATCTTATTTCCCCTATCTCTGAAGAACATTTATTGCAAGATAGATCTATTGGTGGCAAATTCCCTCAGTTTTTGTTTGGGAAAATTCTTATTTTCACTTTACTTTCTAAGAATAATCACTCTGAATATGTAATTCTAAACTGAAGTTTTCTTATTTCAACACAAACTTCAATTTCCTCTTGCTTACACAGCTTCTTAAGGGAAATCCAATATAATTCTTATCCTTTTTCTTCTATAGGTAGGATAATACATGAATATTTTTCTGGATTCTTTCAAGATTTACTTTTTGTCTTTGGCTGGCTGCATTTTTGAATATGATATGACAGAGCTTTGTATATGTATTCTGCCTTGTGTCTCTGAGCTTCATAAATCCATAGTTTGAGATCTGTTATTAATTTTGGGAAACTGTTGGTCATTATTACTTTAAGCATAGTTTTACTTCTTTCTTTCTCTTCTTTCTTGTCTTTCCATTATATGGACAGCATAACATTTGAAATTGTCCCAAAATTCTTGTATATTCCTTTACTTTTTCAATTAGATTTTTCCTGTAGCATTTCAGTTTGGGTGGATTCCACTGACATATCTTTAAGTTCACCAATTTTTTCTACAATGATGTCTGCTCTATGAGCCAATGAAAGGCATTTTTAATTCATATTACAGTATTTTTCATTGTTTGCGTTTCCTTTTAACTGTTTCTTAGAATTTTCAATTTCTGTTTATAATAGCTATCTGGTCTTACAGGCTGTCTACTTTTAATGTTGGAGTTTTAGCATATTAACAAGAAATAGCTGATTCCAAGTATTAGGCAAGAGCAGTATAAAATGACACTGAAGCATTTCATTGTGCCAAAAAATTTAAAAAAGAAATTCTTCAAGAATTATAGACAGATGTCAGTCAGAAATGTACGTCAGCTTAAACAAGTTCCCTCTGGCAAAAGGTAGAGAAATTTGAGAATCAAATAATTAAGGATAGAAATAAATTACAATTCATGGAATAAAATGAAAATATACAAATCCATGTTTATACAAGTAAAATAAATAAGAAGGAAAAACATTATTTTTACATAGTTGAATACAAGCTTAGACAGGATGAATTTGAAAATGAGCTTTAAAAAAAAAGAAAATGAGCTTTAGGTAGTCATCTTAGAAATAATCAAATCAAGGAAGAAGGAAGAGTAGTCACTGCATGCTGAATATAATGGGTAAATTATTGGTTAGGGATAGAATATGCTTATTCTCAAGATATCCTACAATAAATTTTTAAAATTTCAGTCTAATAATGCCAAAATCTCTGGTGTAACTAATCCTGGTTCTTATGCCTTCTTCATCTTTTCAGACTGTTTTTTCTTCCTTTTAGCATTCTTTGAAAGCTGGAAATAATGTTTTGACTACTTGGTTAACACATCTTGCAGATATCTCCACTGAAATGTTACTGTATTTTCTTTTATAACTAATAATTATAGTAGAACTCCTACAGTTGATTACCTCCCTACATTGACCACCTCCTTAAGTTGACATAATTTTCATAGACCCAACTTGTACCACATGTACTAAGGCCTAGTTTCTTATGTTGACCAGTTCCTTTGGTGGCCAACTTATAGAGGTTCTACTGCAATTTGTTGTATCCTTAATTATTTGATTCTCAAATTTCTCTACATTTTGCCAGAGGGAACTTGTTTAAGCTGACATATATGTCTGATTGACATCTGTCTATAATTCTTGAAGAATTTCTTTTTTAATTTTTTTGGCACAATGAAATGCTTCAGTGACATTTTATACTGCTCTTACCTAATACTTGGAATTAGCTATTTCTTCAAGTCTTGGGTGCCAGCTGTTATCATTGTTACTAGAATATTATTTGTTCTACTCTCTCTAAATGTACAGAAATAAAGAATTTATTTGTATGTGCTATCTCTCTCCTATCTAACTATGACCTCTATGGCAAATGAACTAAAGCACCTTTTGTTTCAATGCAAAACTGCAATGTTAATTCTATTCTTACCCCTTCCAATACTTGGAACTTCTTTCCTCAATAATGCAAAGCCTGGTTCCCATTATTCTTAACATAATTATCTCTATACTCAATTCTAGATTACACAGGAAGTACTTTAAAACTGTTCTACCAAAACACTGCAAAAAACTAGCCTACAAGTAGACTTAATATTTCTGTAGATTTTGTCTTTGCTTTAACCTGAAGTTATAAAATCAAAATACTCTGAACAAAAGTTACTTCAGTATTTTCTTCTATGTGGTTATTTTGTTAATTTGAAATATATAAATTGTTTTGTTTCCATTATTTTCTCCATTTTAGTATTTTACCCATTCTGTTACTTTATTAAATAGACAAAGATTAGCATGGTTCAAAAAATCAAACTGTATACACAAAGTTAGAATCAAAGAGGCAGCAATACTATGCTAGAAGACTTTTCACTCATTCCCACTCTCCCTCAAAACTGAATGGATTACATTACTTTGGTTCATTCTTTAGTGTTTCTTTTTGCAAAAATAAGGATGCTCAAATACACCTTCTTATTTTCCTACCTCTCTTCTACAAAAATTGCCATTTTATGTGTATTAATTTACTTTTTGTTTTTATCCTCATTTAAAAATGTCTACATGTTAGTTCATAGAGAGTTATCTCATTCCCATTTACAGCTGCGTTGTATCTAGTGTGCGTACATGAAAGTTTATTCAAGCACTCTCATGCCATTTAGATTGTTGCCAACATTTCTACTTTCTGAAACTTAGAGATAGTTTCAATATAACCTGATATTTGATCAAGTTTTGTAAATGTTCCAGGTGCCCTTGAAGGAAACATATGTTTTCTATTATCAGCATATAAACACTAATGTGTAGTCATTAAATGTATCTTATTTTTGTGTGTGTGCTTCTGAATCCTAAAATTTCCTTTCTCCTCTATGTTTCTCTTCACCATTTTATATAAGATCAACCTCACCTAATATATATCCATGTATTTCCCTTTGTGTAGGTTTGTGTCTGTCAGCATTTTAAATTTCCTCTTTTGCTTCTTCTTTTTTCTTTTTTTTTCACAATCTGATCTCCAAAAAGTAGCATTTCTTCTCTAACTTTATCTCCCTCAGAAGCATTGCCTTTCCAAGATTGGTACTTTGAGTTCCATTTGCTTGTAGGTTCCTTCCCAATGGAAAGTTATTTGATCTGTAAGGATTTGTCTTTAGTAATTTTGCACTTAGAGTGGTTTTTCTCTTCTGTGGGATGATTTTAGTTCTTTTCTCTTTTACATGCATTTTCTTAGCCCACCTAGTCCTCCATAAAGGCTTAGATTAGGAAATCTAGAAATACCTCAATTGCAAATTGGTGTTTACTTTTCTACCCAGAGGTAACTGGCAGTTTGTTTTACTTTTTCCTATCTATATTCAAGGTATGATATTTAGAGGGTATGCAGACAGATTCAGAGTCATGCAGCTGTTATTTCCTCACCTAACAACCACAAAGGGTATTATCAAAATTAATGACTTTACTTTTGGAAATATTGTTAGACCTTTTGATAATAATTTGACCTCAAAACAATTGCGGCAAGTTCTGGTCTCTGGGAATAATATATTATCCTTTTCTGGAAGGAAACGTGATTTGTGAGTACTTGAAAATAGATAAGGATATAGATCATTTGAAATCATTTTAAGTTCATTAAAATAAAAGAATAAAAACAAACTGGATGTAAGAGAGATAAGAACACTATTCTGTATTCTGTTACCCTGAATGATTATCTGATTGGTAGGTAGGCAATTTTTGTAGAACTTGGACCTTTAGGTTACTGATAAGTTTCAAGGTCCAAGCATTATTTATTGGAACTTTATATTGAGCTCAAGCAGCTTAATTCACAATAAGTCCCTTTCTACAAAGGGTTGAAGTAAAAAAAAAAAAAAAAAACAAAAAAAAACAGACAAACAAAAAAAACAATAAAGGCTCCATACTATCTCATGTTTTTCCTGACAATTTCTCGTCAAGTCAATAAAGAGTGCAAAAGCGATTAATAATGGGATAGCCTTACCAAAAGTTCCCTTAAATTCATGTAAAATATTTTCCTGAGGAATTCCGACATATAATCTGTCAAAGAAAGAATCTGGTACAAAAAAACAGATGCAAGGTGTTATAAAATGATAGGCACACAGTTGTTTCATAATTTGTTGTTCTACTGAAGGACAAATGATCTATATTTATGTCACCATGATTATACAATTCATCAGATTAAACAGGTTTATCTAGATAGTCCTGTACAGTAGACTTTGAAAGAATTGGCAAAATGTCTTCTTCTGTTGCCTTTAGCACAGGACACTGTTATTTGATTTCTCTCACAACCTCTTCACAGCTTCAAGGAATTGCCCAAATTACTGTGTTTGCATTTTTATAGAATCTAGGACTTCTTTTTCCTGACTAGCATGATGACGCAGGGAGCCCTGCTAGATAACCACACGTCCAGGTTATGGAGAAACAAAAATTAGAGATTAGACAGTTTATCTGAATTGGCTGAGTGATCCAAATGAGACTATATAAATGAATCATTATAAAGTTAAGCCAAGTGAATGTATAAACTTAACAGAGGCTGTTTTATCTGTAAAACCTGAAATATTTCCAATTACTGAGTTTGGTTGTATCCAAGGAAAATATGAGAATTTTTAGATTGTAAGAATTATGTCTTTCTACATATCTTAGTGTACTTGCAAGCCTCTTATATAATAATATTTTAAGGGTGGTAAGATTTAATGCCACAATTTCAACATTCTATTTTCATAAAATGTTATTTAGTTGCATAATTCCCCTCTTACTATTGTTCCACCTTCAGTAATAACAATTAAACCAAAAATTAGGAAAGCAGTTTTTCTTTGCACCAATATAACATGAACAGATTTGAGATCACCAATTTGTAGGTTTTGTTGTCGAGGTCCCAACAGGAAACAGATAGCACCCTCAAATAGGGACTTCCGAGGAGTTTAATGGAAGCATTATTTACAAAAAAGCTGTCGAAAGTGTTTGGGGAAAACAATAAGAGATGTTAATGTTCCCAGACTCTAGCAAAAACCATTATCATCACTAGATTTGACTATGTGAGGGGAAGTCACCGTTATTGAAATCCCAGGCAGGACTTTAGTGTAGGCGAGTTTCTGCCAGACAGAAGCTGTGGCTTTTAAAAGAGGAATTAAGACTACTGCCAAGTCATATCCCAGCAGGGAAAGAGCTGGGGGAGTAAACACCCCTGATTAATTGTCCTCCCCTTGGATCTCCTACTGGAATCTCCCCTTGGCCACTGGGAGCTGACTGATGCTTTCCATCCTGGTCAGCCTACACAGGCACAGATAGGACAGAGACTGGTAGAGAACAGATCTGTAACAAGAAAATGGAGAATAACCGGCACAGTAGGAAATGAGAAGAAAGTTTCTTTTAAAGCTAAATCTGTTTCCCATAAACAATACATTATGAATTTTTAAAATGTATGTTTTAATATCAAACAGGAATCGGTTGGATCTGCTCATCCCCAATAGCTATGAGACCTTGAAAAAGCTTACTTAATCCTGCTTAATCATCATGAAAATACAGAGAGTGGTACCCATAAAATAGAATGTCAAATTGGCACTTTTTGTTTTATTGAAACCCCAGAGCCTAAAAATGAAACAAAATAAATTAAATTTTGGGGCTTAGAAGAAAGGAAATTAAAAGAAAGATAGTAATTAACTAGTACAATTGTCAGCTGGCATTTGCCTGGGTTTGGGAGATACTCAAAACGGACTTTTTTTCTTTTATATGGTACATTTATGGAATTCTCAGAGATTTCTCTGGAGTATCAATGTTATCTTCCTTCATGCCTGCCTACCAAAACAAAACAAAACAAAAACCAATTTGATTTTACAATAGTTTGTAGGTACTCAGAATGTCTAGATAGGTGCTAAAGTATATCAGAAAACAATGAAAACTAAATGAAAGAATAAGATTTGATGAGAAGAAAGTCAACAGTAAAACAAAGCAAACAAACAAAATCCAACCAACAAGTCTAAAAACAAACCAAAGACAATCTACTTTTTTTTTTTTTTTTTTTTTTTAATGGATTTCTTTACCATTAGAAAACATCTCCAACAGTTATGTCATCTCTGTTTAATTTTGCTTCCCACATTTTTGGTAATTTTCCAGGTGAGAAGCCACTAAGATGATGGCAAGCCTTCTCTTTGACATAAATATAAAAACATAAAAAGGTCAATAAATCTTCAGCAACTAATGCAATTGAAATAACATTGAACTTCAGTGGATGTTTAATGTTACCGGGGCTTATTACTGAAGCTGAAGGGGTTCAGGACCCTTAGAGTTAACATCTTTCAGCATTAGTAAACCCATCAATATTCTCCTCAATAGCTCTACTTTTCTGATGTTTTGCTGAATTTTTTTTTCTTTCTTTTTTTTTTTTTACAAATTTAGAATTTGTTTACAGCCTGAATCCTTACACAACTACTATCCCTAGTTGGTCACAGATTAGACTGTGGTTAACCCAGAAACACAGGAATTATTTCATTACATGTATGACAGAAGGATGTGACATGATAGTTACTAGAATGATTATATTATTGGTTTGGCACCATAGCTCATGCCTGTAATCCTAGCACTCTGGGAGGCAGAGGCAAGTGGATTGTCCTGAGCTCACAAGTTCAAGACCATCCTGAGCCAGAGAGAGTCCTCATTTATAAAAACAGCCAGGTGTTGTGGTGGGCACCTTGGGAGTCTGAGGCAAGAGAATCACTTGAGAAAAAGAATTTGAGGTTGCTGTGAGCTATGATGCCCCAGCACTCTACTGAGGGTGACAATGTGTGACTCTGTCTGAAAAAATAAAAAAGAATGGTAATATAAAAGTCTTTATTCTAATTGTAGGAATTGCATTTTAATTTAGATTTTTGATGCTGATGAAAAACTATCATTGATCATCTCTTAATGTTCTCTGCCTTGTCACTAAGCTTTCTAGAAAATTGCAGATGTTGCACTCACATTTTACCTCTGGCATTTTGTATGTCCCTCAGCCCAGAGTAATTGAATAATAATGACATATCATGAAGGACAGTGTCATAGTTATTGGCAATATCTGAAGTATTGGAAAAAAGGAAACTCTCAACTTCTGAGATTTATACAATTCCTTCCACAGTGTAAACATTTGATTTAGACTCTTGTCACTAAATTGAAAATCTCTGTCAAGAGAAGAAAAGAAATTTTAGAAAATCCCCTGTGGATGGGCCTACATGGTTTTTTACCCTACCTTCTTCCCCTGCTACTCTTATTTACCCTTCACCTTTGGACCCTGTATCCTTAAAAAAGGTTAGAGGCAGTTAAATCAGGTCGAGGTTCGATATCACCAACTCATTAACCAAGAATCTCACTATTATTCTTCACCGCCCTCCATAGCACCAATGATGAGTAAGATTCCCAAAACTGGGACAACCTAAGACAGGATATGGAGAGGCTGCACGGTGGATTACATTCATAGTACCCAAAGACGGGTAAGATCACTCTGCATTCAGTCAACTAAGACAGGGACCAAACCATTGATGATTGTATCCCCATGACGGGTAAGACTGAAACTGCAAGAGCAGGCAACCCAAGACAGGGGCTATGTTTATCCGCCATACAAAAAACAAAAGAGGGAATTGTTGGGCCCTGCCATGT
>CAUYPK010026927.1:0-57925 GCA_963574355.1 Loris lydekkerianus
TATCTGGGTCTAATCTTTATTTCTGTTTAATACTGTGAATTAGCTTTTCACAGTTTTTGACTTATCTACTAATTCAACTCTAAGCTCCTAAAAGGCAGATTCCTTTATTCTCTTTTTCCTATTATTCTTCAGGCACCTACATAGTAGATGCTCTAAATATCCTGGTTTTGAAAAGTAACACAGTCAATCCAATTATGACCCAACATACACATTTCGTGTTCTTTGAAGATTTTTCTAGAAACGGTCTATGTACTTTGTGTAAACATGGATATTCTGCTAGCCCAATACATTTTTTGAGCGTCTGGTGTCAGAACTCATCAGCTGACTCTGTGTCCCAGCCCCAGGACTGCGCTTGTTCATCCTGTGGGAACTCAACCTCAACATCATAAACAAAATTGGGATCATCTTTCTTCTTCTGATTTTTCTCAAAAAGTTCATCCATGATGCTCTTCCTTTTGGCAAGTTCCTTGTCGTCTAGTTTGTTCAGGTCTTCCTCAGGATCAATGGTTGTTTCCCGTTGAATTTGTTCCATTGTTTCTGCCAAACTCTGTCCCCACAAGTAACCTCGTAAAAACTAAATAACTTCTCCAGCTGCCTCAGGGATACTTGTTCCAGGTAACTCTTGTGTCGTGGATTATTCTTTAATTGTTCAGCAGCTCTGGAGCAATCTGAAAACTTTGAAAAGTTCCGGATTGGCATAATGCGCTGGCGACTTTTCCCCTTGATTTCATTCTCATAGATTAAGATAATAGCTGGAGGCTGAAGTTTAATCCCACATTTCTTGGCAGTGTACATCATTCCCACATACACGTCAGGGTGAATCAGAGGAAATCTGATGAACATGTGTTACTTTTATAATGACTTCCTGCCATAGAGAAATAAAGGGCATCTTCTCCTGCAGGCCAACGTCTGAACCCCTGGGAGGAGGCTGTTTCCACCCACACTGCAGTGCACAGAGTAGCACTTACGTCCCCTGTCAAGGCTTCCTTTCTTAATGCAGGTGTTTCTGCTCGGGAAAAATGGATGATTGCTGTGTGATTTTTAGGGACAAGGTTGAATCGGGGGTGACTGGAGTATCTTATTGGTTTCACCAGATGCTGACACTGCAAAAATCCAATCTAGTTGATTTGACAGGTTCAGAAAACACCCATGGGAAAGTGAGCGAATAAGGAAGGGGAGGGAAGGCAGCCGTAGATTATCCAGCCAGTGCAGTCCCACCAGGAAACACCAGACGGGCGTCCTCAAACTTTTTAAACAGGGGGCCAGTTCACTGTCCCTCAGACCGTTGGAGGGCCAGACCATAGTTTAAAAAAAAAACTATGAACAAATTCCTATGCACACTGCACTTATCTTATTTTGAAGTAAAAAAACAAAACGGGAACAAATACAATCACACGGCTGCGTGCGGCCCGCGGGCTGTAGTTTGAGGACCCCCGCACTAGAACATAGCATTGAAAAAAAAAAAAAAAAGCCTTCCGAGAAAGATGTAGGAGCTAGTGTGTGTATCAGTGAGTGGGTTAGGCTGCTGCTAGGGGACGTTAATTGCTCAGTGTTCCCGTCCTGTCGGGTCCCGAGCACAGCGGCCTTCTATGCCTTTGGTTCCTTCAAGCAAGGAGATGAAGGTTCCATAGTCAAAATCAGGCAGGCAGGGGACTGATGAGACCTGGACAAGGGGCATTAAGAGTTTGGCTCAGAGCGTGTAGCGTCCAAGCTGCCCGTGAGGCAGCCCAGTCAACACGGACTGGAGTCTCGCTGCTTGTCTTGATCTGTTGACTAGGCCGCCCGTGGTGTGCACGTCACAGTGACTAAGTTACCAGCACACACTCCCCTGGCCCATCTCCCTCTTGGTGAAACCCTTTCTTTGATCACATAGAACATAAACAATGAGTCATTCAGCTTTTTTCCACAAGTCGGGCCTTCGTGCCTTTTTTTCTCAATGAGACAGAGGGATTTGATTCTTGGCATGTCATGAAGTCCAGGTTACTTAACTCGCTTTTTCTAAATCCTAACTTCCATCTGGTTACTTAACCAGATTTAGGAGAAGTCACGTTAACATGGAATTTCTGAATTACATGCTGAGAAATGTTTCTGGAAGATACTGAAAGCCGCCGTGGGCAGGTTAGTAGGTCTTATTTCCGGCATGAACCAGCTGCTATTAAAATGCATTTGACATTGAGCATGTGGGTGACTTGTTGAAGGGGTCCCTGGGAGTTCTGAGCACAAATCCTGTTAACAGGTAATGAGATTATGAGCACAACTCATGTAGAACACACAGTCTTATCAGCCAGAGTAAAGCACCAAGACACTTCCAAGTTGTTAATGGAATTCAGCTTCTGTGTCTTTCATGGGTTTCTAAATAGACAAAGTTCAATGCTGTCCAAATTACCTACAGAATCAAAGCTACAGGCAGCTGTGCAGTGAGTATTTATTTATTACTTCAACTCTGGGGGAAAAAAAGGCTTTTTTGCTTTCTAACCCTTTTTATGTGTTACACAGCGATTTCCTTCCATCTTCTAAAAATGTTAGAAAATGAACCAAATATGAAAACTCATATTGCATTTCAAAGTGACCACAATCTACAGACCACGATAATGCTGCACTCTAATTTCTGTGTTTCACAGAATAAAGGTTATTGGCTAATGGCATTTTAGAACAAAGGGAAAAATAGTATGTTGAAGGCAATACAAAAGCCCATATTTTATATGAATGTCTTTTGTAAGCAGCAGCCATACCATACAATCACAAGATGTTCTTTCTTTATTCTTTGATGTCTTTTTAGGTCAGTTTAAATACGCCCCATTTATATATACTAGTCCTAGAAATTCTTTATTCTCCATTGAACTTTTTGGAAAAGTATTACAAAGAGGGTTTGGTTTAATCACATTCAAGCAACTGAGTCATGGCAATTCAGTGCCCAAATTTTTACTGTTTTCTTGTGGAATTCAGTCATGGTATTGAATACCCAGCAAGAACTGCCCAATTCAGTCACCCAAATTCCCATGATGATAAGCTATAGGGATTAAAATAAAACATTAGGGTCGGAGCAGCCACTTCAAGGCCACGTGTAGCCCCCACAACTGAATCTGAACTTCACAGAATAAATCCCTTTATCAAAAGGATTTGCTCTATACAATTTAGACTCGGTCAAAAGGCTACACTCAACCATCCCCAAGGCCCCAGGTGGCAGGTTCCACACCCCTCTATTTGTGTGTCTAGTCTGCCTGAATACACAATATTAAAATTTAGAAGTCAACCTATCCCCATGAGTCTTTCTCCCCCACATCTCATCAGCCACTCAGTCGATGCTCATCCATCTGTGCCTGTCATGTCCCCTCCGCCCCAGACACCCCGGGCTCTCCCTCTGCTCAAGGTGCCAAACTCATTCCTGCCTCCGCGGCTTCTCACTAGCTGTTCCTTTAGCCTGAAAATGTCACCCCCACTCTGTATAACTGAAACCAAACTCCTTGTTATTCAGATCTTACCTCAAATGCTGCTCTCGCAGAGAAAATTATCCCACAGAAATTAGCATCCCACTGGGCTGTGCTCTGTCCAACCTCCCACTTTTATTTCCCCCACCTGAAAGCACCCAGTTTGTATAAATGTCACGTGGTTTATAGGGAGCTTCCCCACTGCTGGACCAACAGCTCTGTAAGAGCAGAGGCCTCATCTTGACCTCAGAGAAACTACTAATGCCCCGTTTGGGGCTTTTCACATAGTGTGTGCTCAATACATACCTAATATTTTATTTACAAATAAATTAATTCGTGAGACATATTACAATTAGCTTGGCACATAGCACATGCTACTTTTAAATGTGATGGCTCACATAGCCTACGATACTGTAAAGACCATTTTTATGCCCTTCTATCTGCCTGGTAACCAGTACAGAGATTCACACATAGTAGGTTGCTCAAATATACACGTTAGTGGATGACGCAACACTATGAGGAGATCTAACAACTGTGGAGCATCCCAGATGTGTGCTGGAGTTTTCCTTCTCTTTCAATCCCCATAACAAGTCCATAAGGCAGACAGATGCATCCCCATTAATATTTGAAAAATATGAGCCTGCAGTTGCGTTATCACACAGAGTTTATATGGAACAAATCTGGGGTCCAAACGAGACTTCTGCACGGCATCATCGTACCACTCTTGATGTGCAAAGAATAGGGTCTCTGTGAATGCTTGTGAAGGAGGCAGAGGAAGGTACAGGGAGCCACAAGTTTATGACTCTACCGTTGAAACTTCTTCCTAGCAATGAGCACTCAAGAATGAATTGAATTCACTTATGCATGTGGAATGATATACCTCCTCATCACATCCAACTGGTGTCTGTGTATAAACAAAGATTTTATAATAAGTTTGACATATACCACCACTGGAGTGACATTAATGGAACCACCTTGGAATGGGATCCAGGCCACACATCTATATCTGTGGTCCCCCAAAGAAAGAAGAGAAGAGGAGAGGCCCATTAGTTTGTTGCAGGCAGACATCATGACTGGAACACACAAGCTTCCCAGTACATCCCTCATTCATGGTTTTTAAGCACGGTGAAGTCATGAGCTCCCTTGAGACTCAAAATAGAATAATCTGTGTGCACCTAAGTTACACATTTACTATTTCAGAACATCCATGAACCCAGGGCAAGAACAGCAGCTTTGGAAAATCCCCAGAGCTATAAACAGTGAAATTTTTTAAATAAGAGAAGATATAATGCATGTTACTCCTTTTTCTTTTCTTTTGTTTTGTTTTTGTGTGTGTGTGTGTGTGTTTTTGTTTTGGAAGTGTAATCGTGTTATAGAACCAATAGATGTATTTGGGGGAAAATGACTTGCGTGTTTGTCATTGTAACATAACTATTATTTTTCTTTGTCCAATATATCGACATTTTATTTTACTCTGCATATACAATTCTACATTCTGATGCTTTTACTTAATACATCAAAGCATCAAACAGTTATAATGTCATTTCACAAGCTGTGTTTAATTGGAAGCATTTTAGCATAATGTTATGGGAATACTCAAATGCAAAGGTACCGTGATGCAGTGAAGATTGGTCTCTGTTTTGTCTAGAATTATTTTAGAACCCATTAAATTTTGTAATGCACATTCTCTTCCATCCACAGGTCCTCCACAAGACGGCTTCAAATCTCACACAATCAATGATACTTTAAAGCAGTGCATAAGAGTAGTTAGCTTTAATGTACTCATTGCCTTAGGCCGTAATAAAAACAGAATTTCCCCCCAATTATTATCAGTCACTCCTCCTCCACACTCCATCATAAGAGTGAGCGACTTTCATTTCTCACCAGGCAACTAATCATCCTTTTGCCGAGCATTCTTCATAAATGGAATGGAATAAATTTCATTATGAAATGCGGTAATGTTCCCCAACTAAAGATCGGGGTGTAATGATCTTGGGGAAAAAAGTCACAGGCAAGAGCATTAAAACATATGAAACTTAAAGAGAAATAGTGTCCTTATCACATGAGCTGTGCACAGGCCAGGCCGACCCACCTGTCCTCGCAGCATCCTTACCTTTCCCTGCCTCTTCCACCTGCTCTTCTCTTTGTCCTTCAAAGACTTATAAAAAGTAGACAATTCTTGGTGCTTTCACTTCTCTAACAGATACCCACTTCCCCAGCCTGCTCTGGTTTTATGAAACTACTCTCTGGAAAGGTACCAAAGATGTTCTCATGACTAAGTCCATTAGCCACTCGAGTCGGCGCGCGCCATTCTTTCTTTTCCAATATATTTTTGGTGTTGTTTAAAATGCATATTTACTGAGATCTACCTTCCTAACACATTTTGAGCATATGATGCAGTCCTGTTGACAGTCTTATATGCCCATCTCTAGAGCTAATTCACCTTGTTCCACTAAAACTTTATGCCCATTGATTGGTGACTCCCAATTTCTCTCCCTCCCACCAGCCCTGTCAACACCATTTCATTCTTTGATATCATATGACTTTGACTATTTTAGGAACTTTGTAAAAGTAGAACCATGCTGATTCCACTTAGTATAATGACCCCAGGGTTCACCATGTTGTTGCATATTGCAAAATTTCCTTCTTCTTCTTCTTTTTTTTTTTTTGCTGTTTCTGGCAGGGCTGGGTTTGAACCCACCACCTCCGGCATATGGGGCCAGCGCCCTACTCCTTTGAGCCACAGGCGCCACCCTCTTTTTTTTTTTTTTTTTTTTCTTGGTAGAGACGAGTCTCACTTTATCGCCCTTGGTAGAGTGCCGTGCCATCACGCTGCTTACAGCAACCTCCAACTCCTGGGCGTAGGCAATTCTCTTGCCTCAACCTCCTAAGTAGCTGGGACTCAACACCCAGTTATTTTTTTGTTGCATTTTGGCCGGGGCCGGGTTTGAACCTGTCACCCTCGGTATATGGGGCCGGTGTCCTACCCGCTAAGCCACAGGCACCACCCATAAAATTTCCTTCTTTTTAAAGGCTGAGTGGTATGTATTCTACTGCATGTAAGTGTCTCATCTTCTTTATCATTTCATCTGTTGTGGACACTTACGTTATTCTGAACAGCGCTGTGACAAGCAGGGTAGAACTCCTGTAATAACTTCGTAATGTCTCATCAAGATCCTGATTCCAATTCTTTGAGATTATACCAAGAAGTAGTATTGTTAGATCATATAGTAGAAGAGTTTGGTTTTTTGTTTGTTTGTTTGTTTGTTTGTTTTTACTTAAAGGAGCTAGTGATTGGTCCATTTATTTTCTTTTTTATTTATTTATTTTTTTAATTAAGTCTTTAAAAAAAAAAAGATAAACATGAATGACAAATCCTTAGCTAGACTAAAAAAAAAAAGAAGAAGAAGAAGATTCAAATACATAAAATCAATCCTAGCACTCCAGGAGGCCGAGGCAGGAAGATCACTTGAGCTTAGGAGTTTCTCAGGACCAGCCTGAGAAAGAGCAACACCTCACCTATAGTAAAAATTATCTGAAAAAAGAACTAGGAAGGGCGGTGCCTATGGCTCAAAGGAGTAGGGCACTGGCCCCATATGCTGGAGGTGGCGGATTCAAACCCAGCCCTGGCCAAAAACTGCAAAAAAAAAAAAAAGAAAAGAAAAAAAAAGAACTAGGACAACATTCCCATTTACAATAGTACCAAAAAGAATAAAGTATTTAGGAGTAAGCCTAACTAAGGAGGTGAAAGACTCGAATACAGAAAACTACAAAACATTGGTGAAAGAAATTTAAAAAGACAAAAATAAATGAAAAGACATCTTAAGTACGTGGGTTGGAAGATAATCCTGTTAAAATGTCCACACTACCCAACATGATCTACAGTTTCAGTGCGATCCCTAGCAACATCCCAACGCCACATTTTATAAGAAATAGGAAAAAAGAAAAAAAATAGAAAACACAGTCTGTCATCACATTTGATTTTCAGGACTCTTTCCTCACCAGGTTTGCCCCATGACTGTACCTCAATGTCTTTTGCTGGGTCTTACACCTTTTTCTGCTGCTCATGTTTGAGCATCTCTCAATACTCAGTGGATAGTACTTTCTGCTCTCTGTAGGTGGAAATGCCTGTGCCCAAAGGTTTAGTTATGCCATCCATTCCGATGCCTCCTCCAAAGTACCACTTCATGCTCTGACCCCCTCTGAGTCTCCAGATTTGAATTTCCAACTTTCTTTGAGAATCTCTAAACAGATATTCTTATCTTGTTTGGTACCCTCAGCAACCTAGAAGGTTGCTCTATTTCGACATCTTAGATCAGAAGCAGAAGTTCAAGTCCGACACTGATAGCATCTGGACCAGACATTGTAGAGGGACTGATAAGCTCTACCAGTAAGAATACCTAAGTTCTGTTGGGCCAATTCCTTCTGAACCATGATTGTAGTGTCTTTCCTATATAGAGAGGAATTCACTCACTCCCATTCTTGATAAGCTTCCTAAAACTTGTAGTATTATAAAAGGCTATTTCACTGACAAGTTGCCCCAAGGCATTCCCATTGGTATACTGATATTGTGGTTATATACTAAGAAATTGATATTCTAAGAGGCATTTTTCTCTGGTTATTTCTTCCTGGCAGGTTCAGGAGTCACTTAAAATTATTGGACACCTTACTTCCAAAACAAACAAACTGTATTGCACATTCAGCTCTATATAATAACAGGAATTTTTTTTCTCTGAATAGCCTAATCTTTTTTTTAAAAGATTCTTTTTGTTCTATATACTATATACATAGATTCCAGTGTGTGAGAACAGATCGACTCTTGTTTCATCTTGGGAGGTAGATTAAGTAGGCATCAATTTTAGATAATGGCATTTAAATAGAGGGCAAAGAATTTCCTACCACAGACAGAATAAAAAATGTATAATAGAAGAGAAACTGTCATGATCTGGACATGGAGTGAGGTGCTATGGATGCTAGAAATTGAAAGGGAGCTTAATCCCTAACTTCAAGGCACTAAATCAAGCTGTTACACTCTGCCAAGCAACGTGCTGGTGATTAAAAACATCACTGAGGTAGTCACCAGGAGGAGGGCACCTGCTGAGCTCCACAAATGTGTAATTTGAAGCAGGAGTCCTGGCTGGACACTGATTTGAAAGATTAGAAGCAGTTGAAGCCTCAAGCAGCATTTGAGCTTGGAAACTAATGCTAGTTACAAGGAAAAAGGATTCAGCACCCAGAAGAGCTCCCTATTGTTCTAAGAGATCCCTGGATAGAGCCTCAGGAATATTTCAGTAGGCTCTGCTTTCTCTCTCCAGACAGGTGACTGTTCAAGGGTTCCCATGTGCAAAGAACCTAGCATGTAGCAAGCAATGAAGAAATGACCAAGGTTACCATTATCATGTTTCAGGGGGTGCCGTGTCTTCACCCCTGGCAGGAGCCTCCCACTCCAGGGCCCAGGTCTTCTAATAGGAGAGACTTGTCTTGTTTTGATCAACAACTTCTTGTCTAATGACTTGTTTTCATAATGAAAACATAGAGAGGACCTTGGATAAATGTTAGGAGAAAACGTTATAGAATGGCACAAGAGTTAAGAAAAAAGTGAAACAAAAAGCAAGCGATGTGATCTTTTCAATTCCCCAAGTAAAGATAACAAGAAGTGCTATAACGTTGACTAATGAAAGAGGAGGAATAGAAAAGTTTCTTTAAACTGATTTGACATTTTTATTGAAAGTGAACGTTTTTGCACACTTTCTTCTTAGAAAGCTGAAGGAAAGCAAGCTGTTTATTCAGAAAATTAAGGTATCTAGGAAATGGGGCCTGCTGCTGCCTGCCACCTGCTGCCTCTTGTCTTGGAGAGCGTGGCATTACCCGTGAGCAGGTGTTCTTGTGGCTGTCCTCGGACCAGTCCACCTGTTACAGCTCTATGGTTTATAGGATTGTGATTAAAGAAATAGGAATGATCTGGTAGTTATTTGCATGTAGGTGAGAGTGAAACTTTTGGAAGCAGATGGGATTAATAAGAGAGAACGGGAAGAGAAGTGAGAACAAGAGCAGAATCTAGAACCTGGGAGGAGCACTGATATCATGGAATGGGAGTTAAAAATGGGACCAGGTAAGAAAACTTCCAGAAGAGAAGAAAAGTTACAGGAAAGTCTAGGATCAGTGAGGCCAAGGGAAGAATAAACATCAAGAAGAGGGTTGATCGTTTAGGTTACTTTAAGTAAATAAACTCAACCAATAGTAGATTAAACAATGATACACTTAATCAATTCCCATGAAGTGATTGGAGGTAGGTGGTTATGGGCAGCTCGGCTCATCATGTCATGATCTACGCTCTTTGCATCCTTCCACTTCATCAAGCTCAGCAAGTCGACTCCTTGTGCACTCTGCCCTCGTGTTTGTGGCTGCTGCAGCTGAGATCACATCCAGATCACACTGAAAGGGAGTAAGGTGAGAGTAAGCAGGGGAGACCATTCAAGGTCCTCTCCTCTTCTGCCCTTTCCAGAAACGCCTGCAGACTTATTTTGACTTTTAGTTATTCAGGAACCGACTGTGTGGTCACCCTTCCTGCAGAGGAGACTCGAAAGTATCTGCCTTGTTGGGATTTTGGCATCCAGTGAACACGCAGCTTGGAATGGGCTTGGATGGGACTTGGAGGTGTCCGGCAAGACCTTCCACAGTGGAATTAACGCCAGCATTCTCCCAGGCATTAAAATGCTTTTTCCATGGTTAGTTCTTTTTAATAAGCTAATAAAATAGTCAAGATTGCCCAGAACACTTTCTCGTGAAAACAGAAAACAAGGCTTTGGTAATCCTCAATCATGATGTTTCAGTTGTTAAAACAACGGCTTTTCTTATTATCTCTGCTTAAAATTATCACCCTATGAACAAGCATTTAGCTCACATTTTTATGATGTACAAGTTATTACTCATCTTCCAAGGGGGTCTCAGTTTATAACAATCAATCATTCAGAGAAGTTAGTAGATTTTGTGGATTTATAATAGAACTACTTAGCTAAGAATTTGTATGTATAGTTTGAAACCCATTTTCCCCTTCCATGAGATAGTCTAGGACTTCATACTTTTCCAGAATTCTATTGTACTGTGTAAGAATAATTTCTTTTGAATATGTGATACCGTACTGAGCTAAAAATCATATCAACACTCATTTAAGAAATCGGAAAGTGATTCTCTTAATAAGGAAACTTAAGAATCAGGGCTGTTTCATGTGCTGTTTGGGGGATCTCAGTGACTTTCGGTCATGATGAACCAGAGCATGTATGATGCTAAGTTGGCCAATAGTCTCAGAAAGAGTGATGGCTGGAAAGATTTTGGAGATGATGAATCAGCTCATTTCTTGTAGTATTAATGGTTATAATTTGAAACAGAATAGACTTTAATTTCTTGCATGAATTAATTAATACTTATGATAAATGCCTTTAAAGCTCTTTCTGATGTCTGATCCAAAATTGCAGTTCTTCAGATCTATTAATTCCTTTGAAATGGAAAAGATGAGGTTGAGTCCCTGTGTTGCTAAAGGGAGCTGTGAATCAGAGAATGTTTGACTTCTCCCTGACTCCCCACATCCTGTGCCCATTAGCTGATATGACATCTCATTGGGTTAACTAAGCCCTAGTTGTCCCATCTTTTAAAAGGAGGATAATAATGGTACTGTCCTCGTAGGACCATTTTGAGAATTACCTAAGATGCTTAGAATACAGTGCCTAGTACACAACGAACACCCAGAAACATTGGATGGGGATGGGGATGGTGATAGACAAGGGTGAAGGAGGGACGGGAATTTGACAATTACCTCCTGAATACCCGCTATGTGTCAGACACTCTCCCAGATACTAAGGATACAAAGATAGATTAAACGTACAGGATGTAAATTCTATAAAGCTTTATTTTTCACTCTTTAATTCAGTACACATCTTTTTTCCATTTTTAACATAGAGGTACCTGTAACTGCAAATTTATTGTGACCACGTTTCCTCCCCCTCTGTTTTCTACTGTGCTGACCCTCTATCTAGAAATAATAAGAGCCCCACTGAATGCTGTTTCATTTCCTTTTGTTTTCTTTACTGATGAGACAGTTTAAGAATCGTCTGCAGCCTCTAAAGCATTACAGGCATTTTGGCACAATATGCCAACAATGCTCACCCAAGAAAGCATCTTTTAACCACATCATAATCAAAAATTCTCATTCCATTCAGTTCTTTTGAAAACACGAAGAGAAGAAAAAGCCTAAAGCAACTCACTCTTTACTCTTTCAGTAACAGCATCATCCAGTGATCTATCTTCCGCATCTAGAAGGAAATTCCAGAGATCCTGGACCCCTCATCTTCTGAACTGATTTCCCAGAGGGTAACCCAATAGTAAAATAAAACAAGCAAACACAAAACCCGGGCTCAATGCCTTGATGCGCTTTTTCTAAAAGCCTAATGTAAGAGTTGAAAACTGATTTTCAGAATCCCTTTACTGCACAGGCACATCCACATAGCTGCCTGAAGAATGAGATCGTAGGTTCCCACAGAAGCTTCCACTGACCTCATGATCACAACTTACTGCAGTGGAATTCTTTATTATCAATGCCTTTATGTGAAACCCTAATAAATATATATGGCAAAATATATGTTCCTCTGGTCAAAGGATTGAAAGATCCACAAGTCCTTGGGTATCCCTGCCAATCTTTAGAATTCCAGGTAACACCAAAATTTGGCAGAAAGGGGATTCTGATTGAGCAAACCCATTCTCACCCTTGTATGGAAGCCTGAAATTTGGCTGCACCCTGTCCAAACCTCAAGGCACCCACAACTGTAGAAGGTGTGAATGAGAACTTGCCCTAGGAAAACAGTTCAGGGGAGAGAAACATAACATGGACTGAGGACCTGCTCCATACTAGCCCACCTCTTACCACGTCTTCACCATTGCTTGTGTATCTGCAGTAGCCTGGAGCGCTGCCATCATGAAAGCAGCCTGGGCACCATCATCAGTTCATTCTACCACTCAGATTAATAGGATTTCTGAGGCCCAGTCCTACCATACTCCACACACAGACACACTTCAAAAGCTTTTCTTTCTATTTCTCTTTTTGAAGCTACTGTGGTAATTCTGGATGGACTATTAGACTGGGCTAAGCTAACATAAATAATATTCAGCTATTTATTTTGGAAGAATCTCTAAGATGTATGAAAAGTAAAAAAGGAAGAAATTAAACATTTTCAAAAGTGCTTTTCCCAGAATGAAATAAAAAATAATAATTTTGAGGCCTAGACAAATGCTCTTGGAACAATATTGTATAATGTCTGATTTTTTTCCCCTTCTCAATTATAGTTATTTCATGCATGTTACAAATAAAGCCATTGTATCAGTCAGAGACCAATTTTAATCCCAAGGTTGATTAGACAGTTAGCTCTCCCCAGCTTGGGCACTGTCCCTTTGTTCTACACTCACACAGCCTTTGATTTACACACGAATAAGGATTCAGTCTGATTCATTAGTGGAACATCCTAATGAACATTTGGTTGGATTTAACCTTTTGCTGCAACAAAGTCTGAAGGTTGCCATAGTAATGGGGAATTAAACCCACGGAGCTACCCCCTCTGCCTGTGTAGTTCCAGCGTGCTGTCACACCTTAGCATGCCTACCACCTGGGTCAACTGAGAGACCCAGGTTGCCTGTCGAGTTCCAAGCTGCGGGTGATATTTGCAAAAGGTCATTCTCTTCTCCCATCATTAAAATGAATGCAACAGAGAAAGTACAAATTGGGGGGTGGGGGTGATTGGGATGATTGTCTCTTTGACCACTGCGTGATTTGAAAATTAAAAGGGATCCAAGATGTCATCTAATCTTGGTTCCAGATGATGTTTCAGCCTTGGGATATCCCTAAGAGGTGGTCATTTGTATGTTGCTGGAAGCTATTCAGAAAGGGAGTTTAGCTCGCGACTCACATAGTCCCCAGAGTTCTCTCCCTGCAACCAGCCACTGGCCTGCTAAGGTCCCTCTCTTGCCCAGGGAAAGGTCATGAATGAAAGAAGCTCCCTGTCTGCAGGAGACTCACAGAGAAGAGAGACCAGGTTACAGTGTCCCTGCCTAAATCACACTCCCAAACAGTTCTCCATTTAGCTCATTAACTCCTTGAGAAATCTCTTTCTCAATCCACTAACTCCTCTCCCCTGCCCTCTCTTTCACTGTGGCCTTTGAAGCTTTCTCTCCATTCTAAATTTCCTATATGTTCAATCATCTCCTAGAACACACATTTTCTCCTCACCTTCGGAAAACCTCCTCAGCCTACCTGCAGGGTATAACACATCTGCCTTTCTCTCCTTTCTTTTTTCTTTTTCTTCTTTCCTTCCTTTCTCTTTCTCTTATTTCCTTGCCTCTTTTCTTTCTCTCTTCCTTCTACTTACTCATTCATCTAGTCATCAGTTATTTATAAAGAACCTAAAATGTTCCCAACGCCCTTCTGGGCACTGCAGATAGAGCACTGAGCCACCCTGATTAAGCTTACATTCTACTGGGGAAACATGAAAATAAGCACAGTTAAAATTAAAATGTAGCAACTCAAATGATCTTTACAATGGAGAAAATTGTTTTTCTTTTTTAGTGGAGTTGGTTTTTTCTCTCATCCTCACATCTTCTCAACCCAAATATTTCAAAGTTTAGAGATGAAATAGACATTCTTAGTCCCTGGAAAAATGTTTCTTTTAGCACCCTTTGTTATCAACTCCTCCTCAGAGGCTCATGGCATCTAGTTACATGACCTTCAATGCTCCCAGCCTCCAGGAATCTTGTCGTAATTCTGCAATTCTAGATCTCTGTGTCCTAGTTCGGTTTTCCTATCTACCCTTTCTCCTCTCAGCATCTGAGTGATTTCTGTATCTAATTTAAAGTTCCAGCTTCTTGAATTGTATTTATGCCAATAATGCTTATCTGCCCTGAGCAGGCAATTCATAAGACCACACTCTACTAGACCTTGCTAATATGCAACTAGCCCAGCTCTAGTATTTCCCACTCTGGGCCTTCTCCTGGACCATGATGTTCTGCTTCTCCCACTTTTCTCTCCACAGAGTCAGCTCTTTAGAGTTGTCAAGGTCACACATTCACACACACACCGTTATCTCCTGGGCTCAGTGCATCTTAGCATCAACGACCATCTTCACTCTCCCCTAAGTCCTTGATGACTGGGCAGGATTGACCCCCGGTCACCTCTCTGTTGGGACAGTGGAGTCACAGTTCACCTTCCACTCTAGCCCCCTCACCCTCACAATACAGAGGAGAATGTAGCCAGTCTTGGTTAATCTTTTCTTGCAATGGGTACAATGCATTGTTGTTGACTCTGGGCACAGTGTTGTAAAGAGATCTTCAGAGCACATTCATCTTGCTTGGCAGGGACTTTATATCTGTTGATTAGTAACTCCCCATTGCCTCCACATCAGCCCCAGGAAACCACCATTGCCCTCTCTGAGTCTATGAATTTGACTATTTTAGACATCTCATTGCAGATTGGCAATGAAGGTTCATCAAAAATTGAAAATAGAATCAGTACATGATTCAGTGATCCCATACCTGAATAGCTGGGTATTTTTCTAAAAGAATTCAAATGAGGATCTTGAAGAGATAATAAGGCTCTTTGTTCACTCCAACTCTGCTCACAATTGCCAATATTCGGACCAACCTAAATGTCCCTTGACATGCACTTATTTTTTTGACATTTAATTATCATTGCTGGGGGTTGAAATAGTTGACTCTTATTTATTTCTACTATATTCTGTAATCTTATAAATAATAGACTCTTGTGGGTTAAAATGGAAATTAAATGTGATTCCATCAAATCTGATTTCTGATTTTTGAATTCTAGTTTTTCTATCTTTTGTCTACTTAATTTCCGAGTCTCTGCTGGAGTATTTATAGTGGTAAAGATACAACTCTCATGAAAGGGTTTGCTCAATTCATTGTCAGTCGAAACTGTGAGAAAATTCTCTCTTGACATGGATCTGAAATTTCTGTATTCCTGCCCACTAGTTATATTTATCCATAAAGTCTACCGTGCTCCTCTTGTCTACTTGGGTCTGTGCACCTTCTCGTAGAATTGCTCCTTAACTGATTCAGTTGAAGACAGGCAGGAGCTCTTTCACCACCCTGGTCCTGTCTTGTCATTCTGCTCAGTCATCTGAGCAGGAGATGATGGCAGAGAGGAAACAGAGCTGAATTGTGAACTTGGGATTTACTGAGTCAATTAAAGAGCCACAGGAGAACTGTGAGCACATAAGGAAGATGATATTACTTTTGCTTTATGGGTCCTTCTGGCCACTGTGTTGAGAGATAGACTGAAAGGGAAGCAAAGGTTAGAAAGAAGGAAATCAGACTAGAAGCTTCCACAGTCACTAAGACCTAGGGTGGTGGCTTGAACTTTGGGGGAGGCAGCATTGCTGTTGAGAGTGATCAGATAGTGAGTATAATGGCAGTTGCACATTTGGAAATTTCTAATTCCCAGTAATGTGGAGCTCTGTTTTCTCCACAAGGTTATCATGGATGACAAGAGAAAATGAATTGTCAGCATGAGCTCCCGGATTACTGTGGATCTGTACAGTGTTGACAGCTATGGTAGTTATGCTGGGCACAAACCCAGCATTTCATATTTCCTTGTGCATTTAACCCACTGACATACCCACCTGGTAGCTAATATTATCTCATTACAGATGAGGAAACTGAGGCTGAGAAAGGCTAAGAAGTATGTCCAAAGGGGAACTTCTACACTTGAGATGTTCTCCTGGGGTGTGGAGAAAAATGGATAAGGACAGATCCTTGCCACAACCATAGGGGCGGGAGTTGCTAAAAAAAAAAAAAAAAAAAAAAAAAAAAATGAACCTTAAAGAAAGAAAACTTTAGGCTGAAGTCAAGGAGAACTCTGGCCTGAGGGGACTGCCACATGTCACTCTGGCTGTGAATGAAGAAAGGTGTAGCAGATTCTGAAGCTCATACAAACATCATGAGCTGTCCCAAAGGCCCCCAAGAAAATTCTCAGAGTCCTAGTTGCATGACACAGGCAGCTGGGTCTCTGCAGATGCATCACACACACAGCCTTGTTTAGGCTCCATCCCTAAACAAGACATGGCAATAGGTTGCTGGGAGTATCTTCTCATGTTAAAAATCCCATGCTCCATAAATGGAAACTGTTTGAAGAAGACTATCATGTCCTCTTGCTTGGTCCTTATGCCCCTTTCTTCATACTTAGGACTGGTAAGTCCCATATTCATTTTACAGAAAAGAAACCAAGGTTGAAGTTTGGGTAACTTACCCACACCTTCACAAGAAGTCTTCTGCTGAGCTGGGCAGAATGTGGGCATTCTGCTTACTATATACTTCATCATGGGGAATGGGAGACTCAGAGAAGCTGTCAGCAAGTATAAATTGAGCACCTACTGGAAGCCAGATACTACACGTGCTCCTAAGAAACAAAAACAGACTCAGTTCCCGCCTTCCTGTAGAAAGAGCCTAGGGAGCAGGAAGGAGATGCCCTGAGTTCTAGCCTAGACTATTTTATTAACTAGGATGAGATGACCATGTGATGACCCAGCATCTCAGAGCTTCACTTTCCTCATCTGTAAAATAAGAGAAATGGCTCCTCCTGCCTTCCCTTGAAGGCTTATTGAGTGGGTCCAATAAGCCAGCAGAATATTTTTTAAAAAGAAGAAGAAGGCCTGGTGACCTCCAACTCACGTCTATGTGGACACAGGCTGTGATTCGTTATTGTAGAAATGGATGACCAGTGGACAGACCATACTGACCGGATGCAAATAGAATCATTGTTTCCTTCATACATCTGCAATTTCTACCAAAGGCTTCATTGCCTGTATCTGGAGGAAGCTCTTCACTTTCGTTTCCTTTAGTGCAAGGATCAGGCGGTTTCTCATGTGAACTCGGGAGTACAGACACCAGATGCTTCATTAACCCGACAAAAGAGAAAGGGGAGCCCTCTCAAGTCTAGCCGTGTAGACCTGATGACACGTGTAGAGAACTTAGGCTGATGTGGACTCCTTAAGTATGTCATCAGCTCTGTCACGTCACATTGTGTTTGTTTATGCAAGACCCGGGCGACAGATGAGAGTGGAAATGCCTTTATCGCTTGGCATCATGATATTGGTAATAGTTCGTAACAATTTTTTTTTTTCTCAATGCAAAACACAATCTTAATCTAAATCTTAATCTAAAAATAATAATAATAATCTAAATCTTAATCTAAAAATACAAATTACACTTAATGGCTCGTTGGAAAGTATTTTCTTTGCCTGGGAGAAATCAATCTTTTCTATTGCTATTTTTCTTTTCTTTCTAGCAAGGTTAATACTCAGAACCTGATCAGATGGACTTTATTTTCAAAGGTCAGAGGTTTCCCAGAAATGCAGTACAGGGCTCATTAGTCCAGTGCAGAATAAATTGTTGGAAGCAATTTGAAGGGGCATCGTTCACAGTTCAGTCCTCTGTGTGGATAAACTGAGGTCCTACCTTGCACCTCTGCTTGACAAGAATTGTTCAGTAACTAAACTTGTTCTGCCATGGGTTCAAGAGGGAGCCTGTTGGGGCCAGTTTATATCACAAAGAAACACTATAGGGTTTGGAATTGTGAGGCCTGGGTTCACATTCTAGCCCGGCCATTCTGCCACTCAAGGGCAATGTGATCTTGTCTCTGAACTCTCTTCCCCATGTGTATGATGAGGATGGTATGTAAGAACGCCTTCCGCAAGGATCATTGAAGTACTAAGTTGATTCCACTCCATGTGCTCAAAATTTAACCCATAATCTCTACTCCCCCATCTCAAACTCAGTAGAAGACCCTGGGTCCATCCCATGTGCCAGCATGAGGACCAGTTCATAATTATGTTGTACATGTAGCCCTCCCTGTCTCCCACTTAGAGCCCGTCCGTGTCCCAGCCCTGTTGAAGTCACCCCTCAATATGTCTGCAACATGTTCATTTCTCTCAGGTTCCTCTGCTGCCACCCTAGCCACTGATGTGCCACAGTTTCTCCCTTGGGCTCTTATAACAGCCTTCGACCTGACGTACCTGCACCTGCCAAGCCCCCGCTTACTGCACCCTTAATGGTGCAGTCAGAGCAATCCTTTTCCTAATGACTGGTATGGAAAAAGCCCCTTCAAAGCCCCTCTGGACCCCCCACCCCCATTGCTGCTGGACTGTAAACCAGTGTCCAAGTATGAAGTGGTGCAGCCCCTGCCCTGTCTCTTCACCCTGTCTCTTCACCCTGTCTCATTTCACTCTCCCATGCCCATGACTCCACTCTGGCCTCTCACAACCTTCTAGGCTCTCCCCACTCAGTCACAAGTGTGTTCCTGCTGTACCCTCTGCTCAGGATGCTTTTCTTTGTACCTCACATCCACATCTAGCTAACTCTTGCTCAGCCTCCAGCTTCATTCTGCTCAGCCGTCTCATTCTCTGTAAACCTTTGTTTTAACCCAAAGTGAGGCCAAGCCCCTCCGTCTCTCCCTCTCTCTCCACATTCACCATGATCATCTGCCTTTATTGCTGTCACCAGTTGGCTATCTGTGTTCCCCACCACATTGTCAACTGTACTGTGTGAGGACAGGAATATTGTCTGCTCTGCCCAGTATTCTACCCCTATACATAGCAGGCATTCAATAAATACACAAGGAGTAAGTGAGATAGAAAAGCAGCTCATATATTTTTAATTCCTTGATAAGAGTAAGCTATTGAGAGATTACTTTGTACTGCGTACAGTGCTGAGCATGCTCCTGAGTCAGGGTGTGTGCAGCCTGCTGCACCTGCCCACGAGGGCTGCCTGTGCCAATGTCTTCCCAGCACCACCTCTGTGACACTGGCACTCGGCCAGTGAGATCACTCGGCCATAGGGGAAGTGTTTACACCACAGAATCCACAGCCTACACATCAGGAGGAGCCACCACCATCCCCACCAAAGAGCTGCAGAAAATTTACCAGCACACACATCTGTGGGCAGGAGCTGGTGTTAAAAAGAAGGGGTGGTATCTGACGACTGTTCACGACTTTAATATGGTTGGTACATCGAGCAGGGCAGAAAAATGGGGAAAATGCCTCTGGGTGACAGGCTTAGATAACTAATCATCTCCCTGTCTGGCCCCGCTGCCTCAGAGCCACAGTGCGCTCCTGACCACGCTGCCCAGCAGGCACCTCTACCGTCCCATGACTCCATTCAGTGAGCTCCCTTTGCACGGTACCCATGCTTATCCCTGGTCCTTCTTTCATCCCTGTTTTCCTCCTGCTGGGTGAAATGCGGACAGGCAGGTGAGCGCAGAAGTAGCCGTGTAGGGGTGGAGGCCCACATGATGGAGCAGGAGGATGGAAAGAGCTCGAGGGTGCCCCAGAGAGGGACCAACACCCGCTCATGACTGCCTCGTCCCAGTCGTGTACCCGAGAAAGGACAGACCACTCTGTCTCCCCTGAGGGTTGCCTGTCACAGCTGAGCTGTCTGTTGAGGAGAAGGGGTGTGTGTGTGTGTGTGTGTGTGTATGAGCAATAGATTTATATTTATGTGGATTGCAGAGACTGGCTGTTCCTAGCCATCAAACAAAGTGATCACAAACTACACCTGTTAATGGTCTATTTGCAAAGTATCATATTTCGTTGTTTTCTGGGATTTTTCCCCCATTAGAATAGCTATTAATCTTATCTATAAGACACAGCAAAAGAACCAAATCCACCTTTACTCTGTGATTAACCTTAGACTTCCATTCCATGTTCACTGTATTTTGTCCACGTCTTCCCCAGAGACTGTCAGCTCACCTGGCCTACAGTAGGCTCTTAATACACACGTGGTCTCATGGGCCCTAATGACGACATTTCACTGAAAAGGCTTTTTGCAGTCAATCACCACTGAACAGCGATGGACTGTCGTGGAGGTTTCATCCTGCAATGATCTTGCCCCCACTTCCTACAAGTGACATTTGACGATAATGCCTGGAAGGTTTATAGTTGCCGTGACTCAGGTTCTACTGGTGTCTCGCACCCTGGAGGCCGGGTGCACCCAGTACAGAGAATGACCCAGCCCCAGCATCAGTCCTGCCACGGCCGAGACAGCCTGCTCCCGAGATGACCAGAAAGGCGACTGCCACATAAAAACTAAAGGGAAGAATGTGACAGGTGCTTCCTGACCTAGAATTCCATTTCATTGGTTGCTTCATTCTGGGTCAATTTAACTCCATAGGTTCCTCCATGTTGGAGTTTATAATGACCTACAGGTCATATTTACTCTCAAGGATCTTTTATTTTATTTTTTTTTAATTTCAGGTTCATTTGAGGGCACAAACAAGCAGATCACCATATTTGAAAGGGAGCTATCTTTTATAAAGTGTATCAACTAGTGAATAGCAACATGGCCAGTACTTGCATCGTCTCTCTGCCTCGGACACCTTAGCGCTTCTCTCAAAGCAGCATGAGGTTGTCAGTCTAACAGTACATCTGTTAGACCTCCAAGACTGATAAACTTTGATCTCTCTTTGAAAGAGCTTAGTGTCTTTAAATGCCTATCAAATAGTGGTCCACCAAGTGTTCAATGTGTGATTTCAGTTACCTGATAATGAAAAGTCAGAAAACTTGGGTTGACTTTGGCGTTCGAGGCTGGAAGACCTTCCAGAGGTTTTCAAGGTCTGCCGTGAATGTATGATTTAGACCACAGCTCCTCAGTTGTGACACTTAATCCATAGAGATAAATCATCACACGCCATTGGTAGGGCTCCTTATGGATAAACAGACCTAAAATAATTATGTTTAAAACCCCATCAGAGCCTCCATCAGAAAAGCACCACCAATTTTTTTTCCTAATCTAAGAGAGTGGGATGATAAAACTGCTTCTCGATTGTGGTGCTTGGGACCAAATTAAATCAAAGTCAGAACAATGTAACTGACTTTCCCTTGGCTGCCCTTGAGGTATGCTGGCTACTGGTTTTTTCCCCCACAAAGAGACAGGAACATCTAAGGATTTAATTCTGACAACAGGCTCTAGGAAAAGGTTCTGATGTATAATGGCTAGACGCACAGACTCCAGAAGCTGACTCTCCCGCCTTGGCTGTGTGACCTCAGGCCGGTTACAACACCCCTCTGTGCCTCAGTTCCTCCTAACTGCACAGTTGTTGTCTTCTGGGAGTCTTCCCCTCAGTTCCTCCTACTGGGCTAATGGCAGAGGGATATAATGAAACACAGATCAATTAATATCCACAAGGCATTTTTAAAAGGGAACATACTCAGTTTAATATACATGTTTGATTAATAAAATAAAGGCTTTGTACAATGTGCAATCAAAGCCAAAAAAAAAAAAAAAATGGACATCCTTGACTGTCCCTCTCCAACTACCCAGATCCACTTGATATATACAGTATGCTCTGATCTGTCATACTTTGGGCAAGGGGTTGAAATTAATGTGGAATTCAACTTAGGGGGAAAAGCACATAGGAAGCGTCCGTTGCCCCTCTGAGATTGCTGGTCAGCCAGACCCTCTCCCTTCTGCGGCTTCAAGACCTGCTCGCCTCCCCCCTGCCTTCAGGCTACACCCAGGTGCACACTGCCTGTCTGCTTCCCTTCTCCCCTCCCCACAGCCTGTAGGTCCCACTCTCCCCTGCAAGTAGACTGGACTCTGAAACAGAAGCCCAGCCCCACTGCTGTCTTGACCAAAACTCTTTGATGGTGCAAGAAGCAGCGTATTTCTGAGTCAGGGACCCTCGGCACCTGCATCAAGATGCCTGCAGGGGAGCCTGAGCGACTCCTCCTAAAGGCTGCTCCAGACTCACCTGGGACTAAAACACTCTTTCCTTGGTATCTGCCTTTTTCCACAACTCAACTACAGGAGCAGTTTCTACCTCCTGGATGTTTCAGATCACAAGGAAGGAGGGGAGTTGAAGTTGCTGTCTAATGTTGCCTGAACCCAGTGGCACCGGGCCTGTTCTGCTGACTTCTTATCTTCCTATGGGTTAATTTAGGAATTTAAGCTCCTAAATCTGAGGTTACATTTAGGATGGCGTGGATGAAAGCACCTCGCACAGAGCCTGGTCAAGCTGACTCTCAGCAGTGATGTGTTAAGTCCAGAGGTCTATTCGTACATTGACCAGCTACCTGGAACCTTCATTCCTGGGATGACTGAGTGTTAAATTCAAATTCCCTCGAAGACAAGAAACGGGAGATATTATTTAACAAGCAATAATATAAAATGCTGAAAGCTGTGGAGCTTTTTTATACTAAAACCTGGATGTAGCCCCGTCTTTTCCACAAATCTATGTTCTTAAGTATTTTGTCCATTTCACAATTGTACTTCCCAAAATGGCAGAATAGTTGCCTGACAATGTTTCTTCTGCTGCTGAACGTATTCTGTAAACTTGAGCTTGTGGCAGAAACACTATAGAGCAGTGACATTGAAAGACAGAGCGGAAATCTAAACTGCAAAATATTCACAGAGGGTTGAAAAGCTATTGGGAATGTTAATCACTGCAAATGGAGGAATTATTACCCGGGATCCGTTTATCATGTGCAGCCTTATTACTAACGTAGAGCACCCCACATAGCATTTAAAGGAAAAGGAGAAAAAGAAAACTACAGTGGTGAGAAAATGCACCAAAGTCAGTAACATGTGGGTTCAAGCTGCAGCTCCTCCCCGATCACTATGTGACCTGGGGAAGTTACTTATCCAATCTGAGCCTCAGTTTCCTCAACTTTAAAATGAGAATAATAATAGCAATAGCGACGAATGTTGTTTTATTGGGGAAAAAATGGTAACTGGCACATAGCAATTATTCAAGCCGTTTGCATAGCAATTACTCAAGAAAAAGAAGCTACCTTTTGTTATATTTCCACTGTCATAGGCCGTCAGCCAAAGACCACCAAGAAGACATCTGTAATTAAGCAAGTTTGGTTTATCACTTATTGCAATGAGAACATACCATGGGGGAGGGGAGGAGTGTCTTAGGAAAGGGTATTAGAAAAGAATTCTAGAATTGGGGCTTGCATTAGCAGCTCAGGAAGAAGGTTCACAGAAGGGGAGCTTTGCCCTGGACTGGGCAGTGTTGGGAGGCAGCAGTTGCTCTGTGACTGGGTAGATAGTAAATCAATAGGTAGGATGAAGGTGGGGCTACAGCTGTAAGTGGCAAAAAAGCGGTCGCCCCTCTCCTTGGGCAGCAGTGGGGATGGCTTAGATCAGTGGTTCTCAACCTTCCTAATGCCACGAGCCTTTAATACAGTTCCTGTGGGTTGCAACCTACAGGTTGAGAACCGCTGGCTTAGATGATGATCGGGTTTGTCTGTGTTCAGGCGCATTAGGCACTGGTCTATTTTTTGTCCTGATCCATCGTGATCACAAGGTGGCCTCGGTGTTTAAGTTTGGCAGGAGAGCCCAGACTCTGACTAAGGCACCAGGATGGCTTCTGGGTGTCAGTGGCTACTTTTCTTTTCTTTTCTCACTACGTTTACTCTTTACTGAGTACAGTAGTGTTAAGTCGAGTGTCCCTTCTCTAACAGAGTTCAAATTCTATATATAAAAAAATTACAGGCCAATAAAACAGGGTAATTTTGGTGCTAAATGAAAAGAAAAAAAATAAGGTAAAACAGTGAACAAAGAGGAGGGGAACTTGGTCAGCGTGGTCAGATTGCCCCTCTCGGGAAACAATGTGAGCTGAGACGTCGCAGATGAGACATTGAAGCCACCTCTGGAATCAGAGGAAGAGTCTTCCAGGCAAAGACAAGAGCAAAGCTGAGGCGGAGGCCACCAAATGCCTGAGCCACAGGAGGATTTGGGGAAGGGTACACCAGGCAGTCGGAACAGACATCTCCAAGGCTCTGCGGTGAGAATTAGCTTGAAAATGTGTCAGGAGAAAGTAGGGCAATGGAGAGGCCGGGGTGGGCCAAGTGTGTCTGTGCAGGGTGTGGTGGAGAGACTGGCTTTCAATTTAGGTGTCTCTAAAATCATTGGATAGTTTATGTTTTCTAAAAAAAAAAAGAATTGTCATGATCCCAGGGAGGATGAAGAATGGATTATTGGGGGTGTAGAGGAAGGGAGAGAGGGTCCAAGGCATCAAGCAAAGCTTCCACCATTCAAATGCAGTAGCATCCCAACATGGGGCTCAGAGTTACAGACCTCCAGACTGATAACACTCAGAGGGCTTTGGCTATTCATCTGGCCCGATCACCTTTGTTACATGAAGGAAAATTGACCTTGACCAGGACAAAGTGACTTGCCCACATCTAACTTCTCAGTTAGCTGCAGAGCTGAAAGATCTAAGCAGGGGCCAGAGTCCCAGGAGACTCCCCATCCCAGAGAGGCATTTCCACACTGAGAAAATGGGGACTCCCTATGTTGGGGTGAGGGAATCCGCAGTACGACAGGGCACAGTCAGAAGGGGGGCAGGAAGGAAGGAGGCATGATGACTTAGCCTGTCTTAATTGTCCACTTGGGGATGTTTGCCAAGGGGAGGAAACATAAGCCCACGACAGTGACCTGCCTGGAGAACTTGCCCTCCATCCACAGGCCCAAAGCTGTGCTTATCCTTCCACAGCCCCTGCACTTGTGGGAAGTCAACCGCATGATAAACCTCAGGGTGCATCTCGAGATTTTATTATCTGTTGTTTCACCGGAAAGGTATGTGTGAAACCAGAAATATTTAAAAATAAAAATGAAATGTTTTGTATGAGAAAATAGTTAAATTATGGCACATCCTGGGTTATTGCTCCCAGTTCAGAGTGCGTGATAGTTGGTTCTACCAGTTTGATACTTTAACGGCCACATGTGAGGGCATACCTATAGCCATTAGAAAGACAACTATTAAATTACCTGAAAAAAAAACTCACAATACCTCTATAATGGGCAAAATATAAGCTACAGAACATCAGGACCCACTTTGTTAAATCTGTATAAAACGTGTGTTCCTGCCAAATATCAACGATGGCTTTCACTGAGTGGCAGGATGACGGTGGTTTTTATTCCCCACTTTTTGTTCATTTATATTTTCTAAATTTTCAAAAGGAGCACATGAGTAACTTTTGTAGTAAATGAGGAAATCCCTTTATAATATTTTACATGCTATTCTTTAGTAGAAGTAGCGCTAATCTGACTACAGTCCCATTTGTCCTAACATGGCTGGTGACTGTCACAGCGGCCACCAAGAGGCTGGTTTGCATTGTGGGAGTTAAATGACTACATTTTCCTGAACCAAAACAGAGACATCATCAGAGCAGTGTGGGAGTGCCTGCTGCAACTCGCGGGTGATCCAGCTCTGGAGAATCTAGATTCGCCACAGCGAGGGGCCCCACAGCCTAGTGGAGGTGGAGAGAGTTTAGGGCATCAGAGGGGTGAATTCATGAATGAGCCTTTGCTGGGTACTGGTATATACAAGGCTTTGATCAGGATATTTCTTTTAACGTAGAATTTCATTGATACAACATCCTATGAGGTAGGATAGAGCTATGTGGATAAGGAGGCTGGAATTGAGAGGATTCATGAGATTTGGCCCAGGTCAAACAGTGAGAGCTGGAAATCAGATTACGTGTAAAAGTTGAGTGTTGCTAATACCCAAACAAAATGGCCATGCCTGTGCTTGTCAGCTTTTCCACACAATGGCCAACTCCAATGTTTGCTATCACCAGGCCCCAAGGTCGCCTTCATCTTAACTCTGGGTTTGTCACCCATTGAGTGTATTAATGGGCACATGCCTTTTATTCTCCCTGGTCCTCAGTTTCCTCATCTATAAAATGGGACAAAGCATATCGCATCTGAGGTAGACAAATCCTAGCATCCTATCAGCCTCAAAGAGTACAGGACTCTATGTGAGTTTAGACAAGATTTTCCTAAGATCTTCACATCCTGTCTCCCGCCTCCATGAGCAGCCTTTTCAAAGCTACCAGGCTGGTAACTCAGCCAAAAGAGCCAGCCGTCTTTAAGGGGCACAAATAAATCATTGACCAGTATCTTTCTGGATGCTAATGGTTTGCTTCTGAATCACATGTCACCTCCCCAGTGATGGATGAGAGAGATCCACCCTGACCAGGAAAACTTCTAAATTGCAAGGGTTTTTTTTTCTCCTTTTCTTTACAGATTTATTGTCAATACTTTAGCTTTTCCACAACATGAAGCTTGTATTTTTCTAGGCTGGATGTAACAAAGGACTTTCCAAATGATCAGTGACACCCTGAGTTAGGGCTGCTTTTTGAAATTGTTCTTTAGAATCTCTAACTTCATTGGGAACAGTGAAATCAGAATGTAAGCTTAATACTCTGCCAGAAATGCATGAAGAAGATGTAGAATGTTTATAAATGAACATCCAGTGATGTGCACTTGGTAATTTCATTCAAAGATGTAAAGGAAGAGATATTATAAGGGACATTTCTGTTATTTCATCAAATGCTATTTACCAAAGAATAAAATTTCAACCTGTATTGTTGACCTTCAGGGACTTATTTTAAGATCATATGGCTTTTCCTAAACAGCTGAATTATTTTGTGAGATTGAACTGTCAAAGACTTTAAAATAAAGCCCACCAAAATACCAGCCACTCTGGAGTGCGACAGCTGTTCAGGCCCCAATCTGCATATTTCATCTCAGCAGACTGAAGTTTGCAACTGAAAAATCGCTCAGAAAATACTTATCACCTTCCATGCCAAACGCAAAAAGGAATTCATACAAAGCTGAGAATTTGATAGAGTGGGTGACCTGCTCCTACAGTGATGCTCAGAATGGCTGATGGAGTTCTAGCTAAATTTATGCTGCTTCCCTGCTGTGTAGGCCATGCTTCTGAGGAAGAGGCTGGGAGCCACTTCCTCAACAGGTGTTAAAGTCCTGGGGAACTATAGAAGGTATGCGCTCAGAGCCCTGCACCCACAGGTGCAGCTTTCCTTAGTAGCACGTGTTCAGTGTGTGTAGCAGGATATGGAGAGGCTTCCAGAAGAAGAACTGAAACCAGTTTCAATCTCTGTCCGCCAAATTAATTTTCATTTCAGTCACAATATTCCATTCTAAGTGGGAATATTCTCACGGTCATTTTCACCTGATGGTATAAAATGCCCCCTAAAGAGTAACTGCTCTTTAAGTGTCTGTAGAATAGTATGTTTCAAACGTTTTTTTATCTCAGGGCACACTTGAACCCATAGCTAAACTATCACAGCACACTTAAATAATGTTGATCAAAAAAAGAGTATATTTACTGTGCTTTGAACTTCTTTTGCAAATAATTAATGATCTTTAAAAAATTTGCAGCGTACCTAAGATCCTCTCATGGCACACTGGTGTACAGTGGCACCCCAGTTGAAAATCACGGGTCTACTAGTTAGAAGCCCGAGTCCCTAGAAAAGAAGAGCAGAGTTCAAGGAAGACTCCAAAAATGCCCCAATGCCCTTGCCCACCCTGAAATGGGGTCACGTGTTCTTTTCTTGCTAATAAATTTGAGTTCTCTGTGGATTCTGGTTATTAGCCCTTTTATTGAGAAAATTAATGCTTTTTACCTTAATATTAAAACCTCACTTATGGACAAAGTAGCATATATCATGTATTAATATTTATTATCACATCTTTTCCAATACTTATTAATCAAAATTATAAACTAAAAATTAAAAAAATGACAAATATAGAAATTTATTACAGTAGAATCTCTGTAAGTTGACTACCCAAGGGAATGTAACAAACTAGTTGGCATATGGAGATGGTCAACATAAGGAACTAGGCCTACTGACAGATCTGTATATGTGCATGTCTGATCTATGAAAATTAGATCAACTTAAGAGAGGGTCAATGTAGGGAAATGGTCAACTATGGAGCTTCTACTATATTTCCAAAGGCACAGTCAATTTTTTTGTTTATATATTTTGAATTATTTAACATTTAATAAAGATAAATTTTTATTCTGATAGATAAAATAAAGAATAAATACTTGAAATTTCAAATAGATACTTTACATTGATCATTCCTTCATTGCTGTAAACATTTTTTGAGTAATGACCATGAACCTGATATAATAATTATGGTACATTGTTGTCTTCAAATATTAAATCTACATTTCTTTATTTAAATACATTTTAAATGACATTTGCTCCTCTAGTTATGCATAATTCTCATTGTGAAGAGAAATGTACCACCATCGGTGTAGTACTCAAAATGGCAGACTTGAATTGTGGAAGAATTCATCAGCCCAAGTCTGTCTACTCATCTAGACCAATACCTAAACAAGAACTAAGTGATTCTCTTCAGTGATCTTAAGTGATCCTCTCACCTCAGTCCCCCTGAGTAACTGGGACTATAGTTACCTGACACAATGCCAGGCTAATTTTTCTATTTTTTAATAGAGTTGGGTTCTCTCTTGTTCAGGCTGATCTTGAACTGCTGAGCTCATGCAATCCACCTGCTTCAGCCTCCCAGAGTGCTAGGATTACAAGCATGAACCACCATGTCTAGCCTGTATTTTCTCAATGCTAAGTTCATTTTAAGACTAAAAGTCTTTGTCAATGTTTCCCAAACTGGGGTGCTAGTTAAAATCTTAGGAACTAGACTTTTCTCCTGAAGATTTTGATTCATTATAACAGGGAGGATCTTGGGTATTTGTATTTTCAATATATTTTAAGGGCAAGTTTGGAAATGTTATAAGTAGCATAGTCCGTATTATATATTTGTGTCACCCCATTGGGCAGTCATTAAGATAAAAGTCATTTTAATATAGTAAACACTGTGCAACATGTTTGCTTGAGCAAAGTATTTAATTATTGAGAAGTATCTTATATTTCATGATTTACACACAAATTTAAACTTAGACAATTTTTCAGATTTTCAACATATATTTGGAAATTGAGAGAGAATTAAAACTTTTGAAATTATAATATTTTGACAGTACAGGAATACATCAGAATGTTTAATCTGTCTTGGTTTCCAGTAAAGAAAGAATCACCGGCTAATATAGACTTTAAGGCACTAAAAACGAACATTCTGTAGAATCCAATGGCAGAAGATGATTAAAATAGGAGTCATCTGATGTATAGGGACACATCACTACTCCTCACATGGTCCATAGTGGCTAAGAGTAACTTCACCATTAGTATTTCTGTAGAGAGAGAAACAGAATTAAGCAACAAATAGCATACATCAGATTGCCTTATGGTATCCAAAGTGCTTCTCCGTTACTACACCTTTGAACAACACATAAATGGTAGAGCTTGGACTCTCCTTCAAACACTGTAACATGATATTCCCAGACCCTACGCACTTCCTCTGCCCTGCAGTGGGGCTATTTCTCAGTCCTGATTCCATGTGAAAACTCACCCAAATTTGAGGAATAAAAAGATTAGAGAGACATAGTATATCCATCTAGCTTCCCTCTTTACATCACATCTCACATCGGTCTACTTATAGTGATTATAAAGGATTTTATTAAATTAAGTATAGTTAACTAATTTGAGTATTTGAAAACACATGCCAGAATCATTATGTACATAACTTAACATAATCTATTTTTAGAAGTGTAGGTTCTGGGGTAAAATTTAATGGTGTATCCTCCAGATTGAATAGAAACAAAATAGCTGTTTACTGTGTATAAGGCTACAGATTAAGAGGGACTTAGTAGTTTTAAGCATACTAAGACTTTTATTTCAATAAGAAGAAAAAATATTGAATAAATTAAACATAAATTTTAAGTGTCCTAACCCAAAAAACATAACTATGTGAGGTAATACTGCAATTTAGCCATCCCACAATGTATACATATTTCCAAACAACATGTTGTACATAATAAATATACACAATTTTTATTTGTGAAGTAAAATAAATAGGCACATTTTTACAAAAAAAGAATAAATATAGACAATTGTGCTCTTACTGTAGTTCCCTGCATAGCATGCATAAATTGCCATAAGTTTTGCCATCAGTTCCACAGACTGGGGTATATCTCCTGTTACAACCTAATGGTCGAGCTAAATATTTCGCACACAGTGGCTGTAAAATGGAGAGACAACAAAAAAGCAATCATAGAGTACATATTTAAAAACAATATTCTTAATTCATTATTATGAAATTCTATACATTAAAAAAGAAAAGAATCTGTATGTTTTTATTGTAGGCCCATAACAAAACAAAAATTTTTATAACAAAAAACAAATTATAAAATAAGACACTTCCATAACCTTGTAGCCCTCCCTCTCGGGTGCTCCTTTCAACTCCATTTCCCTCCTATCCCAGAGGTATCATTAATTTTCTGTTTTTCATTCACTTGCATTTCTCTATAGTTTAAACATCTCTACAGTTATTCATAAAATTGTGTAATATTTAATTCTGAAAATTTTAGAAATTTACTTGCATATGCATTATTTCCTATTCTGATTTTCTAAAACGATTTTAGCAAATATAAGTTATTTTATTGAAAGTTTACACAGATTCAACATACATAATTTTTTAATCTTTAATTTATTAATACTGTGAATGATTGCATTCTATTTTGAGTCAATTATAGATTGCAAGTAAAATAAACTTTGTTACATTTTGGAGACAATTTGTACTTTCCTATATTTTGTACACTAAGGTTATTTAGGTTTTTGGATCTTTATTAAAGATTGACATTGTCTTCCATTACCTAATTTTAGTAATTTTAGTCTAATCCCTTTGTAGGTAACTAACTGGTCTTTCTCTCTGGGTATTCTTAAAACCATGTCTTTGAATGCATTGATTTATGGATTTGACTATAAATGAATGAATTTGAATTCTTTTTTAATTCAATGAATCAATACAATATATTCTTTTTGAATCAATGAATAAATACAATATATTTAGATGTAGATAATTAAATAAAAATTTTTTCGGGTTAGAATGTATTAGAACTCTCAAATCAGTTCATAATTTCCAAACAATAGAAACAACCCAAATTTTTATCAACTGATTGGTGGACAAATAAAAATGTTATTTATCATCAATCACTAGGAAATTACTCACTGATAAAAAGAAATGCAGTTTTATTAATGGTACAACAGTGATGAATATTGAAAACATTATATTAATGAAAGAAGCTATTCAAAACCCACATATTTTCAATTCCATTTTCATAAAGTATCTAGGAAAGATAAATCTATAGACGAAGAAATTATATTAATAGTTCCTTGGTGTTGGAGGTACAGAAAATGGTGAGTAACTCTAAATGAGCAAATGGAATTTAATCTTGAAAATAAAAATGTTCTAAAACTGGATTGCGGTGATGAATTTAATATTTGATAAAATAACTTTAAAAAGTCATTAAATAATGCCTTTTAATTTAATTAAATGTACATGTAATATTCATCAGTACTTCATTAATAAAAAATACACTGCAAAACTAAAATGATATATTAAAACATGTACTTAACTTCCATGTCATCCAGATGCAGTGAAGTTCATATAAATATCTCTGTGGATCTCCCAAAACTATATTAATTAACAAGAACTAATAAAACTATATAATGACTTGCACCTAGCACAGCCAGAAAACAGAACAAAAGTATTACCTTTCCATTACTGTATGGACAAAAACAATCACAAACTTTCAGTACGATTTTCACTTGAAATCCTAGTGGAAGCAAGCTTCTTACAAAAAATAGAGGGTGGAGGAACAGTGGGTTGTAGGAAGGCGAAAGGAGAGTAAAAGAAAACCTAAAACAAAGTATTAAGAGAAAAGAGGGGAACTGAAGACCAAAGATTCAACCAAAATCTTCTGAAAAAAGCACATCATTCATACAAAAATACCCATAGAAGAGACCTGTACATAAGGACAAGTTTGGAGGGAAGAAAATTAGAGAATTCAAATTAAGTGAGATTTATTATTTATTTATTTATTTATTTATTTATTTATTTATTTATTTTAGAGACAGAGTCTCACTTTGTCACCCTCGGTAGAGTGCCGTGGCGTCACAGCTCACAGCAACCTCCAGCTCTCGGGCTTAGGCAATTCTCTTGCCTCAGCCTCCCAAGTAGCTGGGACTACAGGCGCCCACCACAACACCTGGCTATTTTTTGCTGCAGTTTGGCCAGTGCCAGGTTCAAACCCGCCACCCTCCATATATGGGGCTGGAACCCTACTCACTGAGCCACAAGTGCTGCCCAAATTAAATGAGATTCAATGTGGAAAACTCAGGAAGGCATTATCTCTGGGTGAGAAAAAAAAAAAAAAAGGAAGATGAAGGAAAGAGAAGAAGGAGGAGGGGGGAGAAGGAGGAAGAGGTTAAGAAAGTTGTAGAGAGAGAAAATGGAGAAAGAGAAAGACATTCTTCAGAAACAGGGTGATACAATGACAAAAAGCAAGTGGAGGACCTTTAGAATAGTGCAGTACAAAAGAGAAACAAGCCATGTGAAAGGATAATATCACACACACACACACACACACACACACACACACAGGACACACACCTCTCATTGCCTCACTGACGTAACTACATTTTGCTATACTGTCTAAAGAGGGTATGTGTTCACTAGGAACTTTGCAAACCAACTCATATTAACAGTCAGTTATGTCCACAAAAATATAAAAAAAGAAATGCGGTCTTCATCTACATAAAACTTTTATAAGAAGAAAACAAGCAGGCAAAATATTGCAAATCCAACAGTCATATATGTGAAACCCCATGACCTCCAAAATAGAAACCCATGAAGCAGAAGAAAAACTTTAATGACATACTCAAAATGAAATAAACTAAATAGCCTCTAGAAAATATTTGAGATATTAAAGAGCATGAATCCAAAGTTGAGCTCTAGAACAGAAATTAACTTCTTTATTTTTTTTTTTCAGAAATTGATATTTTTTAAAGACAAAATAAAGTTGATTGAAATCTGGAAAGAAATAGAAAGTAATGAGAAAATGTCTTAGAAATAAATATTAAATTGCAAGCTGCTCAATGCAGAATAGATTTCAATAAGCATTAAGGCAATTGAAAAATTAGAATTATTCAACCAATATTGGGCCTTATGTCAACATTTTACTGATGAATGAGCTTTATGCAAACAAGAGATTACTGGGAAAACTTTTTCAAAGGACTGTGATGAGAATTTAATATACATGTATTTAATTTTTACTTAGTACTGAAACACAGAGAAATAAAATGTGAAAGGTGAAAGAACATATAAACTTTACATATTATAAAAAGATAAAAAATCAATTTATATATAGATAAATGCAAAAAAGAGAAATATAATGAATTCATTACTTGTGTATAAGGAAGAGATAGGATAAGAGGAAAGGAAATGTTATAAAATATTTCCAAACCAGACACTAAATAGATAAAGAGATAAATATTAAATAAAAGAACTCAGTGCATTTAAAAGGGTGTAAATATAAGACTGATTACCAGAAAAAAAATCAAATCTTCCTAAATGTGAAATGTTCCATAGAACACAAAAACAAAGAAAACCCCACGGTGGATAAAAGCACTGATGACACAGCAAAATGAATTAATAATACATGATATAACATTATTGAGAGCAAATGTGTCTTTTCTTTCAATAAGCATGAAGGAATGCAACTCTCATGAATTAAAATAAAGAGATTTTCAATTTGTCACACATAAAAAGACCCACTATACACTATACATACATGTACACCCAAGACACAGTGAATTAAAAAATAGACATATATATAGCAAACGTAAGGATAAAATTAAAACGCATGAATTTCACTCCCACTAGCAAAGTGGAGATCACATCAAAGGACATTAAATATGATAAAGAATGATACTTCACCAAAGCCATGCAAATCACAAGAAAAAAACAACAGTTATGAATATCTATTCCTTATGTAACTAAGGCCATCTACCAAAGATAAATAAAGAGGTAACAGAAATCAAAATAATCCTAATGGAAGACCGCAACACAACACTTTCAGGGCCAGACAAGTCAGTGGACCTCAAATTGGCTAGAAAACAAAGACTGAAGCACATCACCGTAATAAACACTATGGATATAAATCAAATGTTATACTCTGATCATAACTATATACTTTGTTCTCAAGTACACACTGGAAATTCACAAAAATTGCTCTATATTAGATCATAAAAAAATGGTGAGCTTCATTCAGTAGAAGTTATATAAATAAAACTCTGATAACAATCACATTTAAAAAATTAATAACCAAATCTAAAATCAAAACACTCATCAAACTATGTAATGAACAAAAAATATTTTAAACAATGCTCAAAGGACAGGAAAAACACATACTGAAATGAAAATTGTCCTAAAATATAATGAAAATGATAACCATTCACATTAGAATGAATTTGATGCATTTAACACAGTGCTCAAAGGAAAACTCACAGCCTTAAATATAACATTTATACCAATAAAAATGGAAAAAATTTAAAAATGAGTTAAAATTTCAATCAAAAATGTAGAAACAAATAATTAAAATGCCAAAACCAGACAGAAGCGGGGCAATAACTTAAGAGTTTTACTTTATGATACATTGTCTATATGGTATTTTTCCATGTAGCAGTTAATGTTTTAAAATTAAGTGTTTTCAACTTCCTAGAGGTAACTTACCTCTTCTGTGACTTCATCTGTATCAGACATAACAGTATCTGCACAAATAAAACAGATTTAGTGTCTCCTGTGTTAGATGCCATAGACGCAGACCTTTCAATGAGGAAACAAGCCATTATGAAGTAAGCCTTCTTTGGCACTGACTGTGTAAGGAAAATTCAGTTTGCAACACTGAAAATGATGCTAGATCTCATTCTCTCTGAGAGCTACTATATTGTTTAAACCCACAACACCTTCCCCTGAAGATAACGTCTTCTTTGTTTTCTGCACCTAGTAGATGAGGAAACTGAAGCTCAAGGAGTGTGATTACTTGCATAAAATCACTCAAATATGAGAATAATTAATCAGAACTCATGAGTCATTTCTCCTCCTCTATTTTCAATGCTTTTTCCAACATCCACACACTTGCTTTACAATGAAATTGCTAGACAACTATGAGTTTTTAATTGTCCCAAGAGTTACCAATGAGGACCTTCCTGGTAAAATAAAATGCTTTGATGTTAGATAATTTGATTCTCACATCAAATTATCAATATTTTGATAACTGAAAATATTAGACCTGAAAGAGATTATTATAACAAATTCTACTGGAGAATATTACCCCTCAAATAGGGAAAGGGGCTAGTTAAGGCATTTAGTTGCAGATGTGTAAAAAGGATGAATGCCCCAGAATTCAGTAGCCATTCATGTCCACCATACAATTTCTCAATTTTTATAATATAGTGGTGGGAGATGGTGGAATTCACCAATGTAAATTAAAAAAGGTATTTGCCCTGCATTTTATTGATTATCAATTCAAGGATTCTAAACTAAACAGAATAACAAATTCACTTTCTAAATTATTTCAAATCTTGTCTATCCAAGATGGGAAAATATACTCACCACAACAAAGATAAAATGCCAACATGACAATGAAACTGGCTTTAGTCCACAAGGAAAAGTGAGCCATTTGACCTCCTTAGTCACCCTAAAAGACACTGTGGAGAAATTTTCAGAATAATTTGACACACAGCTCATGAAGCTTCAATGAACAGAACTAGAAATGGGGACCACTTCCTGTATTCTTGCACCTGAGAAAGAGCAGTTACAACCCCTGAGTTTCCATATTCTTTACTCTTCAATAAGAAAGACTTCCCTTTGCTCCCCCACTCCTAAAATCTACACGAAAGAAGCAGGTAAACCAATACAATGCAAACTAATACAGAAAAACACTCAGAATAACCTTCTGTGTAACACTGAAGCATACAGGCACGTGCACTTTTGAGAATTCGCTTTAACCTTCATAGAAGCTGGAACGGTTATTCCCCAAAAGGAGTGGATATGGAGAAGTCCTGAAAGCAATTCTATGACTAAAAGCTGCCCTAATTTATTCCCCAAATTACCCACCTCAAAAAGAAAGAATGGTGCAACGGGAAACTGGCTGTAGTGTTCGCTGTTGCCTACTCGTGTACCTCTGCTTTGTCCAGGAGTCTCTTTTAAACAGCTCTGTGTAAGGGAGATACATGATCCAGGAGAGATAAGAAACAGATGGATCATGCATCCTGGCAAGTGCTGAGAGCTTGCCTCATAAAGATGTTATCAAAGCTATACCTCCAGCAGAAAGTGTGGAATATGGAGACAATTTTAACTGATGGGCAAAAATGAATGAGAATGGGATAAAATGATAAGCCTTTTATAGACACTAAATTAGTTAAAATGTGAAATCTTTCCAGGGATGGGAGCTGTGTAGATTCAAGAGAACTATGCAAGAAAATTAGAACTCCAGGAACTACAATTTACAAATACGGTTGGAACCTTAGTATCTTTAAACCTAAATGGATATGAAAACCAACTGGAGAGTTTTGTGACCATAGTTGTTCCTGGGTTCCTTCCCCAAGACTGGAATTCAATTTTGTGAGTTAGGTTCTAGCCACTGGTATTTTAAGTCTCCAAGATAATGGTTATGTGTAGCTCCAGCCATGGAATTATCTCTGGAGTCTCTTATGTCAATCATCAATCTTGACACTTCTCTAAATTGGAGCCTTTATAGTTAATAAAAGCATAGTTAAAACTTAGCTGTGACTATCTACCTACACATAGTATTTAAATTTACGTCTTTCAATGTCATCATACGCAAACCATCTTATTATGTCTTGAAATATTAATGATATATAAATGTGGCACAAATATTATTTTAAAGTCTTTCATAAGTTGATATTTAAGTTGTTTCAGGTTTTTGTGATTTCTTCCACAAAAATATAAAATAAATTTAAAAATTATTATTTTAGTTTATTCTTCAGTGATAAGAATCTAAACCCAAAGAACTGTGCTTTAAGCCTTCACTTTATGGAATAACAAGTGAGTGGTCTTATAAAACTGCATATATTCTTTGTGCATAAGCTGTGTGATGTATGTAAAGAAAAGAAATAAATACAGCATGTTCCTTGTAATTCCTAAATGATTTGTTATATGTAAAATGCTTAAGATAGTGACTGACATATTACATGCATTAGATAAGTATAGAATACTGACAGAGAAGTTTTGAAGTGTTTGTAAGTAGTTAATGAATTGATTAGTAAATGACATAGCCCTTTGATTGACAAAATATCTGTAAATGCATTGATTTTTTTCTATAGACCATTATCAACTAGAAATTATTACAGAACACAGGATATTTCAACATCCAAAAATTATGAAATATAATTAAGTACATTAACAGAATAAGAGAGAAAATCTTATGATTGCATCAATAGACCGTTGTTAATAATAAAGGCATCTTGACAACTAGAAACAACAGTAGACATGAGTCACCAACACTAACGTCATAATTCAGGCTGAAATTCTGATTACTTTTCCCATAATATAAGAAGATCCCAGGGAGGAAAATAAGGGAAGGAAACAAAGCATGGGACAGAGGGAGAAAGTGTTCAAGATTTAAAAAGAGGCTTGGTGCCCATAGCTTGGTGGTTAGGCAGCCAGCCACATACACCGGGAATATGGGGTTCAAATCCAGACTAGGCCTGCTAACAATGACAACTAAAAAAAACAAAAACAAAAACAAAATATATATATATATATATATATATACATACATATATATATATATAGAGAGAGAGAGAGAGAGAGAGAGTGCGAGCGCACCAGGTATTGTGGCAGTTGCCTGTAGTCCCAGCTACTTGGGAGGCTGAGGCAAGAGAATTGCTTAAACCCAAGAGTTTGAGGTTTGCTGTGAGCTGTGACACCACAACACTCTACGAAGGGCAACATAGTGAGACTCTATCTCAACAACAACAACAAAATTTAAAAAGAAATCTTTTTGAATGATTGACTTAGTTAGAAAATCTTGAGTTCTGAGATTGTTTCTTCTCCATGTTCTACTCTGTTGCTAGACTCTCAACTGTGTTTTGAAACTCCTTGAATGCCTCTTTTAATTCCTGAAATTCTGCTATATCCTTCCTAATTATGTTCAGACCCTTGGAGAATTTGTCTTTAACTTCATTTATTTCTTGAGACAGTTTTGGAACTTCTATTTTGACTTCTTTCCATCTTCTCTTCAGTTCCATTCATCTTATTTGCCATCCATATTCTGAATTATATTTCTGTCACTTTAATAATTCTTTATGAATGATATTTGCAGCTCTATCTCCATGTAATCTCTTGGGGGTGGTTGATCTGCTCTGATTTTTCATGTTGCTAGGGTTCTTCTTCTGATTCCTCTTCCATGTGTGTTTTTAATTTATTTATATATTTTTAATTTAGAATGTTAGGGTTTCCCTAAGTTGTTATTGAGAGATATTCTAGTTGGAATGCCTTGGGCAGCTCCCAAGAAGACAAATGAATGACTAACAAATACTTGAAAAAATGCTCATCATCCTTAATCATCAGAGAAATGTAAATCAAACCACTTTGAGGTATCACCTAACTCCAGTGAGAATAGTCCACATCACAAAGTCCTAAAGCTACAGATGCAGACATGGGTGCAGAAAAAAGGGAACTCTTACATACTTTTGGTGGGATTGCAAATTAATATAGTCTTTTTGGAAAGAAGTATGGAGAAACCTCAAAGTTTCAAAGGCTAAAAGTATACCTTCCATTTGATACCACAATCTTATACCAGCTATCTATCCAGAAGAAGAAAAAAATCATTTTTCCAAAAGGACATTTGCCCTAGAATATGTATCACTGCTCAATATACAATCACCAAGATGTGGAAACAATAAAAGTGTCCATCAACTCTCCAATGGATAAATAAACCATGGTATCTGTAAACCATGGAATATTATTCAGCCATAAAGAAAGACGGAGACTTTACTTACATCTTTTGTATTTACCTGGATGGATTTGGAAAACATTTTCCTATGCAAAGTATCACAAGAATGGGAAATCAAGTATCCAATACTAATACTAATACTAATACACGCACTCAATACTAAGATGAACTACAGGCTCACACAAGAAAATACCACAATTAAATTTAAGTAGGGGAGAAGGGGAGGATAGAGGCAGAGGTGGGGGGTCAGTAGTGGATTGGCAAGTTCTTACCTAATGGGTACAATGTAGGAGTATATGACACACTTCCTAGGTGAAGGGCTCAGCTACAACTTGGACTTTGCCTAACAAATACAAACAATGTGACCTAATTGTTTGTACCCATATATTAATCTGAAATTCAAAAAGAAAGAAAAGTGAAATTACCTCCATGTGTATCAGCAGAATGCTACATGGTATATGTGAAATCTCCTAAGAAATGTATATTTAAAAAGGCAATTATTAAAATTAAAAAGGAAATGCATTACATAACAGGATATAAGATCAATATACAAAAATAAATTTTATTTCTGTATCCCAGCAATAAAAATGGGAAAGTAAAATTTCATGAATTTTATAAATTAACAAGTAGATAGCCAGGCAAAAAAAAAAAGGTAAATAACACACAGCTTCACTAATTGGAGGGAAAATGCAGCTGCCTTCACATTTTACATTATCCTCTCAAAAAATCAAAAGCAATATTCCAGCTATATCCCAGAACTCAAATATGAGGATGAGACATTTCCGGAAGCCACAGATATGTGAGAAAACTTCCTATAGATTTATAATAAAATTGGATCCTTATATCTGCTAGGCTCTTTCCCCATCCATCAGGTGCCACTTGTGCAGAAAATTTATTTTCACCTCTAAAATATATTTCAGTATGTGAATATATAAAGCTCAGCACTCTACCTCAATATGATGTGCCATCAGTTTTGGTCTATGTTTAGCATGTGGACCCTTGAGTTCTCAACTGTAATATTGGTGATAATACAACTCCTTAACTGGTTGGTGCTTGCTTGAGTTGTGCTTACCAAAAGCAGGCTCTAGCTTTCTCAGCACTGTGGGGAGCTTGGGGACATCACTGGCTGTTCAGAGCAGGCCTATGGACATTCTTCGTGATTGGTTATGCATCTCCTTCACAAGACTGGAGACAACTCTTTGCAATGCTGCAAAAGTGAAGGGAAACCACCAAAGGCAGGATTAAGAACAGCACCAAGATTTTTAAAGACACTCATTTTTTTTTTTTTTTTTTAACAATGCTATCTTGCCTTCATCTTCAGAGCTGCTGCTTCTGTTGCATAAGCTTACCTGACCCTGAAGGCCATCAGGGTATGCATCCCTGGCATCCAGTGGTCCAGGTGCTGATGAAAAAGCAGACAAGGAACATTTGATACTATCCTGTCCTAACACACAAGAGGGGGTAACTCAAGGAAAGGTCCCTTGCAAAATCTCTGTACATGTGCTTGAGCTTTATTCATTGCCTCTGTCGTGCTGTTTACCAGAAGGTAAAAAGACTGATCAAGGCTGAACATCACCACTGACTTTGTGGAAAGGAAAAGGATCACCACAAAGGAATACAGGAAACAAAGTATGTCAACAAATTAGATCATAGAGGTACTAATCAAATACCTAAAAATAAACTAGTTAAAATGTGTAAATAAGAAAATCTAAATAGAGCTACAAATAAAGATATTAAGTTAATATCTTTAAAAGCATTCCATAAAGAAAAGTAAAGGTCCAGTGGCTTTACTGTAGATTTTTACTAAATAGTCAAAGAATCATCACTAATCCTTCATAATTCTTTCCAAAATATATATATGAAGACTTCTTAATTCATTCTTTAAGGCTGATGTTATCCTGCTATCAAACTAGACAAAGGTACCACAATATAAGAAATATCCTTTAAATATTTCTTATGAATCTAGATGCAAAACTCTACAGAAATACAAACCAACCAAATGTAGCAGCATTTTACCAAGTTGGTTTTATTGCAGAAATTCAAGGTAGATTTTATATTAAAAATAAATTAATACAATATAGCATATTAATTGAATAAAGGGCAAAATTATAATCATCTCAACAGACACAGAAAGCATTTTAAAAATCTAATTTCATTTAATGATTAAGCATGTAAGAGTCTATGAATAGAAGGGCAGAGAAAATTCTCAACCTAATAAAGACACATACCAAAAAATCCCAAAAGTAAACACAAAAAAATAAGCTAACATTGTTAAATGGTGAAAGATTAAATGTTTTTCTTCTGGGACTAGGAACAAGACAAGATGTTCTACCCTTTCCTCTCTTTTCACTACTGCACTTGATTAGTACTAAAAAAAAAAAAAAAAAACTCTATTTTGTACCCTCTGATTAAGTTGTATTGTATGTGGGGTTAAACCTATTATGAAATCAATATATAACCACCCAAACTTTCATACAAAAGACACAATTATAGGCCAGAAAGAAGGAGAGAGGAGGATGGCGAGAGGGGAGAAGAGGGGGGAGATGGGTGGAGGGAGGGTAATCGGTGGGACCTCACATATTGTGTATATTGCAAGCGTACATATCAAATATATAAACAGTAGAGTATAAATGTCCAAACACAACAAATGAATAAGTGAGATGAATTATATGTTGACCAGTTTGATGCAAACATTCTAGATTGTATATAGAGTCAGCACATTGTGCCCCATAAATGCAGTAATGTACACAGTTATGACCTAATAAAAAAAAAGAGAGAGAGAGAGAGAGAAACAAAGATAAAGGGAATACAAGGAAGGGAGTAAGGGAGGGAAGGAAAGAGAGAGGGAAGGATGGAGGGAGGAAGGAAGGGAGGGAAAGAGGCAGGGAGGGAGAGGGGGAGATAGGTAGAAAGGAAAGAAAAGTAGAACTAAAAGTGGAAAGAGAAAAAGAGGGAGGGAAGAAAACAAGAAAGAAAAGGCAACTAGATTAGAAAGCCTAAAATAAAACTCTCTCTATTCATGATTTTATAGATTTTACATTTATATGTTTATTTTTATTTTATTTAACTTTGGTTTTATTGAGATATGAGATGAAAACCCTACGAATCTCATTCTAAAGTCATTCTTACATAAATATATGTAGAAAATCAGAAACTTAACTGTCTTTCATCCTAGTATTAAACCTTTCTTATTGTTAAACATATATCAACTCTTAATTCTGCATCTATCATATTAAAATTATTGATAAAAAACACATAAGGGATATAAACATTTATTATTTCCTAAGGCACACTTTAGCTCTCATTCATGTAGAATAATTTAGTACTTCATATAAAAATCCAACTCAACTTTATTGTATATTGAATATGGATATATTTATAGATTTGATTTCAACTACAGTAGAACCTCCATAGTTGACCACCTCCCTACATTAGCAACCTTCTTTAGTTGATCTAATTTTCTTAGACTGAACATGCACTACATGTATGTATCAGTACAATAGGCCTAGTTCCTTATGTTGACCACTTCCTGTGTTGACAAATTTATTACAGTCAGTTGAGTGGTCAACTTACAGAAGTTCTACCATATTTGGGACACAGTACAGATAAACATCCTTCTATTACATATTAATATATCTCCCTGGTAAGTTTTTAATAAACATCCTTTCATTACATAATAGTATATCTTCCTGGATAAGTTTCCAATCAAATTATGTTATTTCCTCTAATCTATTCAGTTACGAAAGTTCTTATAGGTATTCTAATAAAATAGCCAAATAAAAATACTATAAAGCATAATCTCTGTCATTTAAGTATTCCTTCTAAAACCATGACCTCTCTCCCCATTCATGCAAGTCTTATATGTGTGGCTAAATTATTATTGTCTTTGTGAATTAATATCTAGGTATCTTTTCCCTAGAAAATGAGAACTTAAGAATATAGAAATGATCTATAATTTTACCTACTATTTCAAAACTAAAATATTCTGCAGAAATTTTTGTTATATAAAATAGGATATTGTAAAACAGTTGTGAGAATTAATGTTAAGTGAATCCTAAGCCCTTGGCTGTCATGATCTATTAAACCCAGAAAGCTCTTGCTAGAAAATGGTGAAGGGGGAAATCACTAATGTCTGCTCTTAAGCACTTTGAAATCTATGAGGTCTATAAGATCCTATAAACACTGAAGTCAAAGAACAGTTAAATTCATGGAGGTTTGATAAAGAAAGAGAAATTTGTCATGGAATTCCATGTAGGTAGGGAATTTCCAATATTAAGAACAAAGAAACTATAAATCTGGCAACTGGAAGCAGGGACGGTACTATCACATCTTCTAGTTATATACAGATGGAAGACTGTGTCAGGTAATGAACTCTACTTCTGATTAGGTCAGAAACAGAACTGCTAAGAACACCTCATTTTTTAAGACATAAGTCACTACCCAAATTACTAAAGTTTAAAATATTACAGTCATCAGACAAATATGACTCATGATATTCTCTGGAAGATAGTCTGTCTCACTCTCAAACTGGGCACAAGACTGTGTTTGCCTTAAAGCACATTGTCCTTTAGGTGAAAGACAATTTCATACGTGCCGTGTCAATACAGTGCCAGAATTACATCACCCTAAAATATAAACAGAATTTCTATCAAAACCATCTTTCATTTTGAATCTTTCCTATTTTCAAATTTTCAGTTTTATTAATCTCTTGTGGTTCCAGTAAAATTGAGGCTATACAATGGGTGGAATATGTCCACATGACAAAGCATTAAAAGAACTAAGTTCCAAGGCATCTGTGAAACTGTTCTCAGAGGTGCTGGTACTAAGGAATTGCTCAAAAGCCAAGTCTTTATTCACCATTGGATAATAGCGGGAACTGGAACATGGTCAATGAGTTGAGGAGTCCAACTAAATCTAATTTTGCTCACAGTCCTACTGATAGAATAATGCATAGATCCTCATATATAGCAGATGTCTATAAATATGTCATCTGGTAATGAAAATGACTATGTGAATATATAGTCATTTATTAAACATCTCTTGTACAGGATCTGTATAAAAGAGAGAATAAATACTCGGTTTAAAGCAAATCCATGAGAGGCCAAGTTAAGGGTGCTCACTAAATCTTCATTCTAATATAGGCATAAAATAAAGAATAAATGCCTGATATGTCAAATAAATAGTTTTTACATTGATCATCCTTTCATTATTACAAATACTTATGGAGTAAGCACCATGAAATGATATAGTTATTATAGTACATGGATGTCTTCAACTATTAAATCTGCATTTCTTTCTTTAAATAAGTTTTACACGACCATTTGGACTTCCAGTCAAGTATAATTCTCACTGGCTGAAAGGTAGAAGGTAGAGAAGAATAAACCACTATCTATCTGTGGTACCCCAAATGGAAGACTTGAACTGTTGATGGCAGGGCCTCCTGCAGGTCAACTCTATATACTCATTTAGAATTAATAGTAAAATCACAAACTACTTAAAGTGTGTACTCCATTATATTGGCTTATCCTGCACCATAACAAATAAAGGAAAAATTTCCCATAATCTGTTCGGCACTATATTTCTCTCAAGGCTAAGCGCATTTTAGGACAAAAAGACTGTGAGTGTTTGTCTCACCAGGGTATTGCTCAAAATTACAAGCACCAAAACTTTCTTCTGAAAATTTTGATTCATTAGAACAAGTAGGTAGGATTTTGGATGTTTGTCCTTCATACACATATACATGCTAAAGCTAAGTTTGAGAAATATTGTTCTAAGTATCAATGCCTATATTATACATATGTGTGACCATATCGGGCAATTGCTAAGGTAAAAGTCATTTTAAATAAAATAAATACCATGCAACATGTTCATTGAGAAAAGTATTTAATGATTGAGGAATGTCTTCTATTATGATTTAAACATATATTTAAATTAATGATTTTCCAGGTTTTCATCAAATATTTTGGCATCAATAGAAAATTAAAATTTTGCAATTCCAAGATTTTGCATTTGCAAGAATATCCAATTCTTATGGTGAATTCCTGACTTTCAAAACAGAATTCTGCTACTTATCTAGGACTTTCAGTCACTAAAGAGTAAAAATTTGTGGAACCCAGCAAGAGAGTAGGATTACAGCAGAAATCATGTGATATATAATGCCACATCATGAAGGTCGGTAATTGCCATAGTGCTTATAAGTAATTTTACCATTACTTTTTCTGTAGAGAGAGAAAAAATAATAAATAAAATAATATGTTAGTTTCATTTATGGTGTCCAAATGTGCTTCTCAGTGACTAAGTATTTGAACAGGACTTAAGATAGATAAGGGACTTCACTTTAAACAGCTGCTCCCTGCTATTCCCCAGACCCTGCACTCATCCACTGCTGTGCTGTGGGCCATTTTCTCAGTCCTGAGTCAGTATAAGGCCACACCCAGACCTGCGGAAGGAGTGAACACAGTTTAACTCTTGCATCTCCCATTTTATATCCTATTCATCTACTTTTACTAATTATAAAAGATTATATTAAATAGGGTTAATTAATTTTAATATTTGAAAACAAGCCAGCATCATCATGTTCATAGTTCAAGCTAACCTAATTTTAGAAGTGGAGTTTCCAGGTAAAGTTTGAGGGAATGTCAATTTAGAAACATAACACTGTTTCCTGTGTATGCAGTTGTAAATTAAAAGAAACCCACTAGCTCTAAGCATACTGACACTATTATTTCAAAAACTAGGAGAGAAAATATTTACTATTGTGCTTTTACATATTTGTCAAGCAAAAAGTACATTTGCTGGCATAGGTTTTGCCATCGGATTCACAGATTAGATGAAATTTTCTGAGGCAAAGAACTTGTCTGGAGCATATATTTTGCTGTAAAATATAGAGACAGCAAAGAAATAATCAGGGATTACATACCTAAAAATAACGTTCTTACTGTGTTATTAGGAGATAACATACATGAAAAGGACGATAAAGAATCTAATTTTTTTAAAGGCTCATTAACAAAACTAATCCTATGTCCCCATCCAACACTCACCTCAAATTCCATTCCCTTTTTGTCTCAGATGCAATCATTAAACTCAATTTTCTATGGATAAATTCACTTATTTTTTTCCCATATTTTCACCACATATACAGTTATTCATAAAATTGTGTATTACTTAAATTTGGAGGGGTTTTGTAATTTATATGCATTCACCGAATAACCTGTTCAAGTTTTTAAAAAATATTTTAGATTATGTAGATTAGTTACAATGAAAGCTTTTGTAATTTTTATTGAGATCATACCATTTTCTAATATTTAACACATTAATATGGTGAATGAATATGCACCAATTTCAGCCAATCACAGATTGCTAGTAAAAAAGACTTAGTCATATTTTGGTAACATTTTGACACATTGCTATTTTTTTCATTTTGCCATTTGTTTAAGACTTTGGGATCTATGTGGAAGACTGACATTGTCTTTCATCACCAAATTCAAGGAGTTAGTTGACAATCAAATTCCACTTTCTCTGTAGATAATTAGTCTTTCTCTCATGATACTGATAAGAACTATCTTTTTTAAATTTATTATTGTAGTTTTGTTATAATCTATTTGGATGTCCATTATTAAATAATTTTTTTCTGATTAGGACACTTTGGTACCCTTAAAGCTATTCATAATAGCCAAAAGCAGAAACCACCCAAATGTCTATCAATTTTATAAATGAATAAACCAATGTGGATATTTTCACTGATAAAAGTGAAGTACTGTTTCATGATACAACATGGATAAACCTTGAAAACATTATATTAAGTGGTTTATAATTCCATTCAAATGAAATGCCTAGAAAAGGTGAAATGAAAGCATCTACAATTATTTAATAGTTCTGAGGAGTGGAAGGTGCAGGGAGATGGTGACTAATAGTAAATGGGCAAATGGAATCAAATCATAGTGATAAAATATTCTAAACTGAATTATGGTGGTGATTTTACTACCAAGCAAGATAACTTTACAATGTTATTAATTGGATGAATAATATGGTATGTGTAATATATTTCAGTAAATTTATTAATGAAAAAGCATGCACTGAAAGAAACTAAAATGATATTTTAAAACAGAGATTTAACTTCCAAAGATAATAGAGACCACATACATTTGTCTGCAAATCTTCCAAAAACTATACTAATTGATAAGAACTAGTAAAACCATATCGTGACTTGTACTCAACACAGCCAAGAACCAGAACAAAAGTACTAACTTCCCATTGCCTGTATGGACAAAATCAACAAATTTTAGGGGAATTTTCACTTGCACTTCCAGTGGAAACAAGCTTCTTGTAAAGGCTCAAGGGTGGGAGAATAGAGGGGTTACAGGAAGGCCACAGAAGAATAAAAGAAAACATAAAGCCAACTACAAAGAAGGAAGAGGGGAACTGAAGACTTAAGAGTCATCTAAAATCCCCCAGAGAAAGCACATCATCCATACAAAAAACTATAAGAGAGACTTGGAACATAAGGATGTGTGTAGAGGGAGGGATATTAAAAGTCAGTGAGATCAAGGTGGAGGTCTCAGACAGCCATACATCTATGTGAGTAAATGGTTTTTTAAAAAGGAGATGGAGGAGAAAGCATCTTTTAGAGACAGGGTGGTAAAAGTAAAAAGCATGTGGAGGGTCTTTTGAATAACACATACAAAAAAGAACCGAACAGTATAAAAGGATAAAACCACAAAAACACACACAGACATAGACACATACATGTGCACACACTCACCTCACATTGCCACATTGAAATAACTACATGTTGCTATACTAATTAGCGCTTTTAGATTAGGGCACTCTTTCACTAGGAACCGTGTAAACTCACTTACATTAGCACCAACTATGTCCACAAAAATATAAGGGAGAAAAATGTGGCCTTCATCTGTGAGACTGCTAAAAAATGAAAACAAACAAGCAAAATAATTGACAGTGAAACAGCTACAGCTAAAACCCTCTAGTCTCCAAAATAAAAAACTACGAAGCAGAAGAAAATTTAATGGAGTGCTTAATACATACGGATTAAATAGCAACAGACATGTGGGGTTGTTAAAACAAAATCCTTAAATCTAAATTCAAGCTCTAGAAGAGAAATTGATTGTTTCTAAAATACATTTAAAAACCATTAAAATTCTTGTGCATATATACAAAAGAATATACTCATTTTTTTTTTTTTTTTTTTTTTTTGAGACAGTCTCACTATGTTGCCTTTGGTAGAGTGCTGTGGTGTCACACCTCACAGCAACCTCCAACTCTTGGGCTTAAGTGATTCTCCTGCCTCAGCCTCGAAAGTAGCTGAGACTACAAGGCATCTGCCACAATGCCTGGCTATTTTTTGGTTGCAGTTGTCATTGTTGTTTAGCAGGCCTGGGATGGGTTCGAACCTACTAGCCTGGGTATATGTGGCCAGCACCCTAACCATTGAGCTACGGACACTGAGCCAAAAAGAATATACTTTTATAATACACTATGTGTTCTTCTAAATATATATTAGATATTCCCCAAAATTGAATTGCTGCATATTTGATCACAAAAAAAAATCATCAGTAAGCTTCATTAAGAGTAGTACAAATAACACTGACCACAATTGAATAAAATGGAAAATAAATAACAAAATAAAAAAGTCTATCACATTATGAAATAAAGAAATATAGTTTAAACAGCATTTGAGAGAAAGGGAATATACAAATTAAAACTAGTATATTTCTAAAATATAATGAAAATTATAACATTCATGTTAGAATCAATCTGATGCATTTAAAGCCATGATCAAAAAAAAAATTTATAACCTTAAGTATTGATATCAATAACAATAGAACAAAATTAAAAATATGAATGAAATATCAAGTCAAAAAGCTGGAAATGAACAAATAATTAAAATAACAAAGCACAAAGAAACTATTTATAAAGATAAAACCACAAATGACTTTATAAATCAGTCAAAACACAAATTTTGGGAAAAATTGCAACATAAACAAGATAAAATAATTATGAAAATGTGAAAAGTAAAACAATGTATTGCAAAATTAGAGAAAAGAGTCATTGAAGTTTAATAAACTGAAACTTATATATCAAAGATTACTTTGCATCCCTGATTACAAACTAATTTTTACTCCTAGAAAAAAATGGATAGATTTTTTCATTTATCAAATTTAACCACATTAAATGTAGAACACTTAAAAAGACCAATTCTCATTAATAAAGCATAAACATTTATTAAAAGACAGATCACAAAAGAAAAAAATAAGGAGGCCCAGAGATTTCAAAAGAGAATGGAATTCTCAAAATCAGACAGACCCCTATGTCATAGCAACTGCTATAAAGAATAAAAAAATGAAGAATAATTTTCATGTTTTAATAAAGAAAGTACAATGAAAATATAAAACTTGGTAAAATAATATATTGTAATAAATATTCAGACTAATATTACATACACTACTAAATTAAATATTAGCAAACAGATTAAAACAATTTTTTTAAAAGTTAGCAATGTCCAAGTTGGAGTTATTCTGATCCTACAAGGCTGATTAAATTTAAAAAGGGAATTCATAAAACACACCATATTAATAGTTCTCAGTAAAAAAAAAACAAAAAAAAACAGATGATAACTTTCTCACAGTGAAATTAATAGGTAGTTATGAGTTTTAAAGCAGACTAATTATCCCAAGAATTATCAATGAGGATCTATCTGGTAAAAATACTTTGATGTTAGAACTGGTAACTATAAATATCAGGCCTAAAAGATTATCCTAACACATTCCAGTAGAGAATATGACCTCCAAATAAGAATAAGGAGTACTAGTTGAAATATTTTAATGGTAGAGTGGGAAAGGATGAATTTCCCTGCACCAAAATTCAGCAGCGTTCATACCCACTGTATGGTTTCTCTCCTTTTATAACACAGTAGGTGGTGGGGAATGCACCAGTGTGACTGTAAAAGTGCATTTTCCTTGTGTTCTATTTAGTTTACCAATTCAAATATACTAAGCCCAATAGAACTAACAATTCTATTTCCAAGTGATATAAAATCCTTCCTGCATATTCTAGGATATTAGAAATATACTTGCCAGGATGAGAGAACATACTCATTCAAAGAAAGATAAAATTCCAACATAGGATGATAAAACTGTCTTTGACACCAATGAAATGTGACCATTTGACCTTCACAGTCACCCTGAAAGAGTGGATTAGTGAAATTTTTAGAGTATTTATGACACACAGCCCCATAAGATTTCAATGAACAAAATTGTAAAGAGGGACCATTAGGAGAAACAGATAAAGAGAACTCCTGACAGCAATTTTACACATAAAAGCCATCACAACCTATGTCCCAAATTTCCCATTCATGAAGAAGGAATGGTGCAAATGGAAACTGTGACTGTTTTGTTTATCCTTGATCCCCACCTGCTTCTGCTATTTTAAAGTTTCATGTACAGGTCCTTGGGTAAGGAAGATAAGTGATCCAGGAGAGATAAGGCAGGGAGAAGTCATTATGTCGTGGCATGTACGGGATCTTGCCTCAGACAGATGTTATCAAAACTATACAAATAGCAGCAAAGGTATGGGAACAAAGGAATGAGAAGAGAAGAAAATGAAAAGCCTTTTATAGATTCTAAAATAGGTACAACTTGGGAAATCTTTCCAAGGGAAGGAGCTGGGTGAAGTCAAAAGAACTAAGGCAGGAAGAATAATTTAGAACCTCAGTCATTTTAAAACATAGATAGATAATGAAAACAGCAGGGAGAGTTTTGTGAAAATATCAGTGCTTAAGTTTCTTTCTCAAAACTGTGTATCAGTATTCCACATTCAATTGTAGTTGATGGTATTTTATTATGTCTCCAATACGGCAGTGATGCACAGATACAGTTGGGGGTGGCTTAGCTATGGGTCATAAATAATCTTTGGATCCCATTGCATTAATCTTTATATTAATACTTTTCTCAACTAGAGCTTTTATATTTAATGGTAACTAACATCTTGTACAACCATATCTGTGGTTAGCATTATTCATATAATATGTAAACTGTCAGTCTTTCCATGTCATCATATGCAAAGTAATTGATTTTTTTTTTTTTTGGAAAATTACATGATGCATATGGTGGTACATAAAAATTAATTTTAAAACATTTATGAATACAATTTAGTGTGTCAAATTTTTTGAATTCCCTTCAAAAAATGAAAAATAAGCAAAAAATATTACTGTAGCTTTTCTTAAGAGGTAAGAGTCTAGGTCGGTGCCTGTGGCTCAATAAGTAGGGCACCAGCCCCATATACTGAGGGTGGCAGGTTCAAATCCAGCCCCAGCCAAACTGCAACAAAAACAGCCGGACGTTGTGGTAGGCGCCTGTAGTCCCAGCTACTCGGGAGGCTGAGGCAAGAGAATTGCCTAAGCCCAAGAGCTGGAGATTGCTGTGAGCTGTGATGCTAAGGCACTGTACCAAGGGCAACAAGGTGAAACACTGTCTCTAAAAAAAAAAAAAAAAAAAAAGTAAGAGTCTAAGCCAAATAACTAACTTTGCTTTGAGTCTTAGATATATGGCATAATAAGTGAGGGTCTTATAAAACTGCAGGTATTTCCTGTGTATAAGTGATCATATTTGTAAATAAGAATAAATGTAACATGATTCTTGTATTAAGTGATTTGTTATAAGCAAAATTTTTAAAAGAGTGCCAAATTACACACCCATGTAAGTGCAGAATAGAATCCTAGAAAGGGATGCAGGGTTGTCCAACCTGCAACTTGCAAGCCACATGCTGAATATTTGAGACCTGTTTTGCTTATCTGTGGTGCCAGAATTGTGAAAAGTATGCATGGACCCTTTTTTTGCTTATCAGCTTTCCAGCTTTTGTTAGTGTTTGCATATTTAATGAATGGCCCAAGGCAAGTCTTTATTTTTCCAATTATCAGCAGAGAAGGCAAAAAATTGGACACCCTTAGACTATAAATGCATTCTAAAGTGGTTAATGAAAATTTGTTATATGGAGTAGCCCACATAACAAAATCCCAAAAGCAGAGATGTTGGCGTGGATGTGGAGAAAAGGGTACACTTCTACACTGCTGGTAGGAATGTACACTAAATATGTTCCTTTTGGAAGGATGTTTGGAGAATACTTAGAGATCTAAAAATAGACCTGCCATTCTATCCTATAATTCCTGTACTAGGTATATACCCAGAAGACCACAAATCACAATATAACAAGGACATCTGTACCAGAATGTTTATTGCAGCCCAATTCATAATCACTAAATCATGGAAGAAGCCCAAGTGCCCATAGACCCACAAATGGACTAGCAAATTGTGGTACACGTATACCATAGAATATTATGCAGCCTCAAAGAAAGATGGAGACTTTACCTCTTTCATGTTTACATGGATGGAGCTGGAACATCTTCTTAGCAAAGTATCTCAGGAATGGAAGAAAAAATATCCAATGTACTCAGCCCTACTATGAAGCTAATTTATAGCTTTCACATTAAGGGTATAACACAACTATAGCACAAGAATGTGGGGAAAGGGCCAAAGGAGGGGAAGGGCGGGGGGAAGTTAGGGTGGAGGGAAGGTAATAGGTGGAACCACACCAACGGTGCATCTTAAAATGGGTATAGGCAAAACTTACTAAATGCATAATACAAATATCTATATACAATAACTAAGAAAATGCCATGAAGACTACGTTGAACAGTTTGATGAGATTTTTTCAGATTGTATATGAAACCAGCACATTGTACCCCTTGATTGCACTAATGTACATAGCTATGATTTAACAATTAAAAAAAAAGAAAAAGAAATAAAATTTATAATATAAGAGAGCTATATCATTTATTGAAACGTAGCAGCAAATTAAATACATTAAAAATTTTTTTCTTTTTTTTTTTGCAGTTTTTGGCCAGGGCTGGGTTTGAACCCACCACTTCTGGCATATGAGGCTGGTACCCTACTCCTTTGAGCCACAGGTACCACCCAATACATTAAAAATTTTTTAAGATTATTATCAAGTATAATTTATTTGAGGAATACAAATCTATTTCAATTTGTTAAAATAAAATATATAATTTCAACACTAAGAGAATAAAAAAGAAAATTATACGTATCTATCAAGTCAACTATTGATGGTTAAAGAATCTTGACAGCTATAAGTAGCAATAGACTAAATATGATAAGAAATATCATAATCACCTATAGCTAACATCACAATTATTACAGAAATCTTGATTGCTTTTCCCCCAATATGAGGAGAACCCAGTCAGTTAAATTAGGAAAGAAATATAAGAGTGTGTAAGGTTGAATAAGAAAAATATTATTATCTGTATTAGCAGATGGCTAGGCAATATGTGTGAAATCTCTTTTAAAATGTACATTAAAAAAGGCAATTGCTAGAGTTTAAAAAAAATACATTATGGTAATAGGATATAAGATCAATGTACCAGCACTCGGAGGAGCAAGATGGTGGCCAAGTAACAGCTTCCCTGCAACTGGTCACCGTGAGTATGGAAAGATAAGACTCCAGGCATCTCTGGATGGTGGGATCTGCCTATAATCATGCCTTTGAGGATACAGGGAGTCAGCAAGAGACTTCTGGACCCCAAGAGGAGGACAAAAACAGTGGAAAACTGGCAAGTGGTTGCATGTGTTCGATCAGTCTAATCCCACCAGCAGCTGTAAGTACAGCAGCAACAAGACTGCAAACTGGAAATACCTTACCTGTGAACTGTTTTGGTGTTGTTGGACTTGGCACTCAGTTGAACTGCCTTGGGGAGAGCTTAAGCAGGAGTATGGAGAACTTTGGGCACTGTCTAGTGCCCCAGACTGAGCTGCTGAGCCAGACAGAGCTAATAGTGTTCGGTTGAGGGCCGCAGGGAGCCATTGTGAGTGAACTGCCCCTGCAAGCTCCGCCCTCAGGGTCACAGAGCAAAGATCGGGCCAGAGCTAGTAACCTAGTGACTGAGCAGCCTAAAGGCGGGGCCACCTTACAGCCTTAACCCTCGGGGCAGAGTGAGACCGGTATTGGCACAATGAGTAAGTGGATAGCCACTTCAGCAGTGATCCCAGCGACAAGCACTTTCCTGGGAAAGCTTCTGCTTAGCCAAATTTAGAAGTTTAAAGTACCTTTTAAGAGCGCTGAGGAGAAATTTAGGGTCTCCACCCTGTGGGGTTTGAGGAATCAGCGGAGGCCTCCAGTCGTATCAGCATTGTGATTAACATCTCATCCCTCAGAAGACCACCTGTTGCCCAGATAATATTCAAGAAGATACATATACTGCTTTGTTTTTGTTTTTTTTTTTGTTTGTTTGTTTCTTTTTGTTTATTTTCTTGTTGTTGTTTTGTTTTTTAATTTCAACCTCTTCCGTACAGATTTTTTCTTTTCTTTCTCCATTTTTCTAGTTTAAATACAATTTCCCATTGATGCCTTTTTCAATAATTAGAATTTCATTTTTGCTAAAGTTTCTACCCCTATTATTTTGTTTTTCACCCAATTTTATCCCGTAAAGTTTTCTGTTTGCTTATTTTGGTTTGACTTACAGCATTTTTGTCTTTCCTCACTACTTGGTAGATGTGGGGTACTATGTTCAATCAGGTTAGCAAAGAGTTGCTGACCTCAAGAGAACCACCCAACCCAGCATCCCCAGAGATTGGGGGGTTTTTTAAGGTTGGGTCAAAGTACTCTTCTGTACACCTATACTGCTCCTGTCTCCCTCTTTCTGGGCCTCTCTTCTTTTTTTCAATATTCCCTTTTACCCACCCCCTCTCCTTTCTCTATTTTCTTTTCATTCATTCTTTCTTTTTCTTTCTTTTATCCCTTCTTGCTCTTCAACCTTCTCATCCTTCTGGTCCTATACCAAAAGGATTCATTGAAACCTTAGTCCACAGGCACGGGAACTTAAAGAGCAAGAGGAAGTAAAAGGAAAATTAGGGCAAGGACACAGATAAAAGAAATCACTCATGAGCAAGAATCAGCAGAAAACCCCTGGCAACATGAAGAACCAGTCCAGAGCAACCCCTCTAAGGGACCAAGAGGTAGCTACTGTACAGGATTCCACTTATAAAGAAATGTTAGGAATGACAGAAAGAGAATTTAGAATACACATAATGAAAACAATGAAGGAAACTGCTAATAAAGTGGAAGATAACCAAAAGTAAATCCAAAAACAAAATCAAATAAGAGATGAACAATATGAAGAATATAGAAAGGATATAGCAGAGCTGAAGGAACTGAAGCAGTCAATTAGGGAACTTAAAGATGCAATGGAAAGTATCAACAACAGGTTAGACCATGCAGAAGAAAGAATTTTAGAGGTAGAGGACAAAGTTCTTGAGATAACTCAGATAGTTAAAAAGGCAGAAAAGAAGAGAGAGTAAGCAAAACATTCACTGTCACAATTATGGGACTTTATGAAGTGTTCCAACATACGAGTTATAGGAATCCCAGAAGGGGAAGAAGACTGCCCCCAGAGGAATGGAAGCCACACTAGAGAATATTATAAATGAAATTTTCCCAAATATCACCAAAGATTCTGACACACTGCTTTCAGAGGGATATTGCACCCCAGGTCACCTCAACTCTAATTGAGCTTCTCCAAGACACATTGTGATGAACCTGTCCAAAGTCAAGAAAAAAGAAAAGATTCTGCAAGCTGCCAGGAGTAAGCACCAGTTGACCTACAGGGGTAAATCCATCACAGTGACTGCAGACTTCTCTAATGAAACTTTCTAAGCAAGAAGACAATGGTCATCTACCTTTAATCTACTTAAACAGAACAATTTCCAGCCAAGAATTCAATACCCTGCTAAGCTAAGCTTTAAAATTGACAGAGAAATCAAATTATTTACATATATACAAACATTGAGGAAATTTGCCACAACTAGACAAGCTCTACAGGAAATACTTCAACCTGTTCTACACACTGACCATCACAATGGATCAGCAGCAAGGTAAGAACACAGAAATTAAAGGAAAGAACCTAACTTCCACACTGATGCAAAATATAAAACTAAGCAATGGACTCTCACAAAATAAGATGAATAGAATACTACCACACTTATCAATTATCTCAATAAATGTTAATGGCTTGAATTCCCCACTGAAGAGACATAGGTTGGCTGACTGGATTAAAAAACAAAAGCCATCCATTTGCTGTCTGCAAGAAACACACCTGGCTTCAAAAGACAAATTAAAACTCCGAGTCAAGGGTTGGAAGACAATTTTTCAGGCAAATGGAATTCAGAAGAAAAGAGGAGTTGCAATTTTATTTTCAGATACATATGGATTTAAAGCAAATAACGTCAAAAAAGACAAAGATGGTCACTTTATGTTGGTCAAGGGAAAAATACAACAAGAAGACATTTCAATTCTAAATATTTATGCACCCAATTTAAATGCTCCCAGATTCTTGAAACAGACCTTACTTAGCCTTACCAATATGATATCTGATAATACCATAATAACAGGGAACTTTAAAACTCCTCTAACAGAGTTGGACAGATCCTCTAAATAGAAATTAAAGAAAGATATAAGAGATTTAAATGAGACCCTAGAACAACTGTGCTTGATAGATGTATATAGAACACTCCATTCCAAAGATAAAGAATATACGTTCTTCTCATCACCCCATAGAACATTCTCCAAAATTGATCATATCCTGGGACACAAAACAAATATCAACAGAATAAAAAGAATTGAAATTTTACCTTGTATCTTCTCAGACCATGAGGCACTAAAAGTGGAACTCAACTCTAACAAAAACATTCGACCCCACACAAAGACATGGAAATTAACCTTCTGTTGAATAACAGATGGGTGCAGGAAGAAATAAAATAGGAAATTATTAACTTCCTTGAGCATAACAACAATGAAGACACAAGCTACCAAAACCTGTGGAATACTGCAAAAGCAGTTTTGAGAGGAAAATTTATCGCTTTAGTTGTCTACATTTGAAAAACAGAAAGAGAGGGCATCAACAAACTCACAAGCCATCTTATGGAATTGGAAAAAGAAGAACAATCTAAGCCTAAACCAAGTAGAAGAAAAGAAATATCCAAAATCAAATCAGAGATCAATGAAACTGAAAACAAAAGAATCATTCAGAAAATTAATGAAACAAGGAGTTGGTTTTATGAAAAACATAAATAAAACAGATAAGCTATTTGCCAGACTAACTAGAAATCATTTATGGATATACAAACATTGAGGAAATTCTCAAGTAAACTCAATCAGAAATGATAAAGGGGAAATAACTGATCCCACAGAGATACAAGAGATCATCTCTAAATACTACCAGAAAATCTATGCCCAGAAATTTGACAATGTGAAGGCAATGGATTAATATTTGGAATCACACCCTCTCCCTAGACTTAGCCAGGAAGAAACAGAGCTCCTGAACAGACCTATTTTAAGCACTGAGATTAAAGAAAAAATAAAAAAGCTTCCAACCAAAAAATGCCCTGGTCCAGATGGCTTCACACCATTATTCTATCAAACTTTCAAGGAAGAGCTTATTCCTGTACTGCAGAAATTGTTCCAAAAAGTCAAGGAGGAAGGAATCTTCCCCCAACATGTTCTATGAAGCAAACATCACCCTGATACCAAAACCAAGAAAAGACCCAACCAAAAAGGAGAATTTCAGAACAATTTCACTCATGAATATAGATGCAAAAATTCTCAACAAAATCCTAGCCAATAGATTACAGCTTATCATCAAAAAAGTCAT
>CAUYPK010026928.1:0-12002 GCA_963574355.1 Loris lydekkerianus
TTTTTTCATGTGGATTAATTTGAGTTCTCTATAGATTCTAGTTATCAAGCTTTTGTCTGATTCAAAATATGCAAATATCCTTTCCCATTGTGTAGGTTGTCTATTTGCTTTGGTTGTTGTCTCCTTAGCTGTACAGAAGCTGTTCAGTTTAATTCAGTCCCATTTGTTTATTCTTTTGTTGCAATTGCCATGGCAGTCTTCTTCATGAAGTCTTTTCCCAGGGTGATATTTTCCAGTATTTTTCCTATGCTTTGCTTGATAATTTTTATTGTTTCATGCCTTAAATTTAAGTCCTTTATCCATCTTGAATCAATTTTTGTGAGTGGGGAAAGGTATGGGTCCAGTTTCGGTCTTTTACATGTGGATATCCAGTTCTCCCCACACCATTTATTGAATAGGGAGTCTTTCCCCCAAGGTATGTTCTTGTTAGGTTTATCAAAGATTAGGTGGTTGTAATATATTAGTTTTATTTCCTGGTTTTCTATTCAATTCCAAATGTCTATGTCTCTATTTTTGTGCCAGTACCATGCTGTCTTGATGATTATGGCTTTTTAGTGCAGCCTAAAATCTGGTTTGGGGATGCCCAGCTTTATTTTTATTACCAAGAACTGCCTTAGCTATACGGGTTTTATTCTGGTTCCGTACAAAATGCATAATCATTTTTTCCAAATCTTGAAAGTACGATGTTGGTATCTTAATAGGAATGGCATTGAATAGGTAGATTGCTTGGGAAGTATAGACATTTTAACAATGTTGATTCTTCCCAGCCATGAGCATGGTGTGTTCTTCCATTTGTTAATATCCTCTGCTATTTCCTTTCTTAGGGTTTCATTATTTTCTTTATAGAGGTCCTTCACCTCTTTTCTTAGGTATATTCCTAGGCATTTCATTTTATTTGGGGCTATGGTGAAGGGAGTTGTGTCCTTCGTCAGCCTCTCATCTTGACAGTTATTGGCGTATACAAAGGCAACTGATTTGTGGATATTCATTTTATATCCTGAGACATTACTGTATTTTTTGATGATTTGCAGGAGTCTTGTGGTTGAGTTTTTGGGGTTCTCTAAGTATAAGATCATATCATCAGCAAAGAGGGAGAGTTTGACCTCCTCTGCTCCCATTTGGATGCACATTATTTCCTTGTCTTGCCTAATTGTATTGGGTAGAACTTTCAGCACTATGTTGAATAGTAAAGGTGACAGAGGACAACCTTGCCTGGTTCCAGTTCTAAGAACAAAAGCTTTCAGTTTTACTCCATTCAGTAAAATATTATCAGAGTATTGGTTCTCTTCCCATGCCAACCCCCAGTCTTACTGAGATGCGAGGCCTGACAATGTTCCTCTGCAGCTGCAGCTCCTCTGGCCTTACTCCTCCACAGTTCCAGTTCATTCTAGGCTCTGCTAACATCTCTCCTTATCCCTTTTGGCCAAAGGGTGTGTACTATTTTCTTACTCCTGCTATAATAAATTACTACACATTTAATGGTTTAAAATGACACAAAAGTATCACCTTCAACTTCTGGAGATTAGAAGTCTAAAATGTATCTGCAAGGCTGCATTTTTTTTTTTTTTTTTTTAATCTCTAGAAGAGAATCTGTTTCCTTGCCTTTTCCAGCTTCTAGAGGCTGCCTATCTCTCTTGGCTTCCAGCCCTTCCTTCGTTTTCAAAGTTCATCCTTTCCCTCTCTGACCTCTGTTTCTGTCCTTTACATCCTCTTTCTAATTCTAACTCTGTCTCTCTCCTATTGGGACCCTTATGATTGCATTGGGCCCACTCAGACAATCCAGAATCATCTTCCCATCTCAAGAACCTTAACTTTATCACACATACAAAGTCCCCTCTGCCATATAAAGTGACATAGTCTCAGATTCTGACGTTTAGGATGTAGACATCTTGGGGCAGGGCATTCGTCAGCCAACTGCAATGAGGGAAAGGCCCTGGATTCCTCACCATTCCTTCTTAATTTGCTTAACCTTGACCTGAACTCTACAAATTAAAGTCTTTTCAATTAAGTCCCTTGGATTTCCCACCCATTTTCTCAGAGGCCTCTGTAGAATACACTTGCTAAATCTGAAGCCACTTACAACTAACTTATAACCAAGGATATTATATATGCATCCTTCATTCTAATAACAATCTTTAAAATATGTATAACCCTGATAAATAATGAGTACCTGAAAACATCTTACCCTGGGTTATGAAACTGGTGTGCTTTATCTATTGGACTCACCAGTTCTCCTTTTATCACTCTTCTTCCTTCTTTGAGTGTTCCTGCCTCTTCTGATCTCAAGGCCAGGCTGTTTCCACTCACTGAAGACCCAGTGAAACCTCTCACCTTAGTCTGGTCTCCCTAAAAATCTAACTCAGCATTATCATTACCCTTTACAAGCAACCTGATCTTATCATATTCCCTTTAGCTAACAAACTAATAAACTGTAAAAAATTAGCATTGACTTACATCAATGGGCAATTGAGTTAAAGTTTTTTGCATATGTTGGCAGTCTTCTGGACATATACAGCTATACCCCTAAGAACGTTCATTTCTAGTGGTAAACCATCAGACATCAGGGAAAACTTGTTGGAAGGTGGGGGAAATATACCTGCCCATGGTTGTTTATCTCTTCTGTGTATAATGCTAAAAATATTTAGAGTAATTTTTACTCTCTCTCTAGCCTTCTAGAAAGAAATTCTATTTAAATTAACCTACATTATCTTAATCTTGTTCCTAAAATAAAATAATCTGAAGCATTAGATCTTTTAAATAAACTTTTAGAAAAGAGAAAAATTAATCACAGAGATTAAAGTTATTTCTAATAACATAATAAAATGATATCAAAGAATATTATTATATTCTCCTAAATGTTTCCTCACACACACACACTGCTCAGAAAATAATATTTTGTTATCTCTTCTTTCTTCTTTGAAACTCCAATTTTCGCCATATAAGGTGTCCCACAATCCCTATTAACCTGCCATTTCATTTATTTTTATTTATGTTTTTCATCATAAGTATATTTCCTTATTTCATCTGGATGTTTCTTTAATTTTTTGGCCACAATAGAATTTTTTTCTTCTATTACTGAGTTTGTTTGTTGGATTTTAAAGTCAGGATTAAATCTTATTTCAAGAAATCTTTTTTTTCTCTTCAATTGATCTTCACCAATACGTTCTTGTATCTCCTTTTCTTCTTACAATCATTTTAAAGATTTAAATTCACATCCACTTCTTTACTAAACCTCCTTTATAAAGAAACTGCTCTGTTTATCTCATCTTTCAAGCTCCCAAAGCCCCTTGAGGGACATTTGACCTTTCTTTGCCTACCAGAGTCCACTAGTGTGAGTCCCCATCACACCTGAACATGTCAGGTTACTGGAAGAGTCTTGAGCAAGACTCCTTCATCCTTCATCCAGGAATAGGCCTGCACTCTTCTTCTGTTCTTATACTGTCTCCTCCAGACCCAAAACCTCAGGCAATATTTCAGGCCCCACACACCATCTCTGTTCTTGTTGAGATGGGAGTGAAGAGGTGTCAAAGCAATTGGCAGAGCTGCCATGTTCCCAGAATGCTTGCCCCTTCCTCCTTGTGTCTAAAGAAGCCTCTCATCCTTTCCTGCCTCCGCTACTGAAATATCTTCCTGATCATCCTCCTTGCCACCAACCTTCTCCCAGCTAAACTCATCTTCCAGATTGATCTGTTTATCATAAACAACGGGCTGTATAACTTCCCCTTTTGAAACCACCACAGTCTTAAGGTAAAGTTCACGCTCTTTACAAAGTCTCCCTTAATTTTTGCCCCCTCCATTTCTTTAGTCTCATCTTTCAATACTGCCTTGCACTTAAATTCCTAGTTCTAGAATTTTAAGATTAAATTGTAATTTTCCCATATATTATGCTACTCACACCCCTCTGGGGTTTTTTTCATGCTGATAATCATTTAGTTGACCAACATTTACTGAGCACCAACCATGAGTCTGGGACTCTGTGTAGACATAGGAAGTACAAGGCTAAATAAGATACACAGTTTCCCCTTCACAAAGCTTACACCCTAAGGGAAATGTTACAGTAACATTGAAAAAACAGAATCTAACAGATTCAGAGAGAAGAGAAGTATATTATTTCCTCCTTACAATGAGACTTCAAAAACCATTCAGTAAACTGCATTATTATGTAGAAGATATCAGCATATTATTGCTATTATCATCACCATAGCAACCAGACAAAGCCATCAGATAAACTAAAGAAAATAATATAAAGTATATTTTTTAAAGACATCAATGAGCTGGTGATGCATAAAAAGTCTAAAGGGACTAAATTTCACACGAAAAATCTTTTCTAGGTTGTTTTCTAACAACCTCTCGTTTCTCTGGGAGCATTGCTCAAGCATAAACACAGGCAGGTGTGGTGTGGAGCTTGCTATGGGCACTGAGATATTATTGGAAAAGACACAACAGATTAAAACCTGGCAACATTACAAATGCCTAACTGGTTTTCTCAAAACTACTGATTTTCTTCCCCCACAAAATTTTTGCTGAGCACAGGGTAACTAAGAAACTGGGGAGATGGGCTGGGAAGGTAGAGGCAGATCTCCAGTGTGGGTGAGAGAATCTTCCTGGAGAAAGAAATTGATCTGAAATAACCACAAAACCAGTATCTCCTTCAAAATATTTGCAATAAGAATTGTGCCGAAACAAATTAAATCTGTAATCTAGCTCAGTTACCGACCGGATTGAAGCCCTCCCCTTAGCTGTAAAATACGATAATATCTACTTTACTTCTTTTATATACAATGTCTGACACACAGTTTTTAAAATAACACAACATGATACACATAGGAAGCTGAAACGTGAGGTTCATAATGAAGAAGAACGAAAGTCATCCAATAGAAGCAGACGCAGAAAAACCAAGTGCTAGAAATAGCACGCAATGATTTCAAAATAATAATTAAAAGTAGAGTAAAAAAATAGAGACAATGGTAAAGCAAGATGGATGAAAAGACAGAGAATTTCAACATAGAAATGATATGTTTTTAAAAATAATCATATAGATAATCTAGAACATAAAAATAAAATATTACTGATTAAGAATTAATTAGATGGACATAATAAAAAACTGGAGGAGGAAAGGAAGAAAGGAAGGATGGAAGGGAGGGAGGGAGGGAGGGAGAGAGGGAAGGAGGGAGGGAGGGAGGAAGGGAGAGTGTAAGGGAAGCAAAAGAAAAGAAAAAAGTAAGAAAAAATCAGTGAATTCAAAAGCAATTCAATAGAAAACTTCCAAAGTGAGGCATATGGAGGAGAAATTATAAAATAAAACAGAACATGAGAAATGTGTGTGACATTATCAAAAGGTCTAACATGAGTTTTTGGAGTTCCAGAGGAGAGGAAAAAATGAGGAAGAAGCAACATGTGAGGAGATTACGGTGAGAACTTTCCAAACTAACAAAAGACACCTATGGATTCCAAATGCCAAGAATCCCAAACAGGGTAGCTACAAAGAAACTCACACCTAGGCGCACTGTAATCAAACTGATAAAATCCAAAGATAAAGACAAAAACCCTTACAACCACTAAATAATCCGCTTTTTTCCTCTTTGGTGGAATCTTGGGTAGTTCTCATAATTTCTTTGTTCTCACTTAAATACTAAAGTCCTCTGGTCACTTTTAGTCCTGAAAACACACTCACTTCAATAATTAAAAGAAGAAATCCAATTAATAATAAAAACTTTTATTCTATTTAAAGTTCTCTTCTTCTTTCCCACAGTTTAGAGCTATCAGTCTGGAAAACCTGCCGTGGTGAGAGGAGGTAGTGGGTGAGGTGGGGTAAGGAGTCTGAAAATGCTTCGTTAGTGTTGGAGAAGAACGCAGATAGGCCTCGTTCAACTGGTAAAGTTAAAACGCAGGCTGGCGTTCTGTGAGCTTAGTAAATTATTCAGGGCTAATTCTTTCTTTCATGGGGAATTTCACATCTCCTTGAAAATTTTCCCAATGGGAACCTATGACTGAAAATCCCCCTCCCGGGCTGACTGAGAACAATTCTCCCTTCAATTTCTGTGACTAACAGTATATCCCATTCTCTCTCTTCTGGCCAAAGTCTACTTTTGGCTAGAAACCTTCTTGGATGGGGTTGCTTTAAAATTTATCCTCAGACTGTCTCTTCCCTGGTTGCCCACATCACGTTCCTGGTACACACTCCGCCCTGTTGTCAGTAAAAACACAGTTTGTTTTCACTATGTGCGGCTTTGTCTTAGCTCTGCCACCAGACAGGCAGCTTCGGCCACAACCATTTACTTTTAGTCTCCTTAAACAAGAGACAAATCCCAGTCTGTCACCTGAAATTTCCCAACAAATGTCAACCTATCCATCTGGTTATCCTTTCCCATAGATTCTCTAAACAAATTCTTAAAAAAAAAAAAAAAAAACTATATCTCAATTACTTCAACTTCAATCATTCCTATCTTTAACCTGGTTTCCAGAGTCGGTGTCTGCAAGTATCTTTCTTTGAAATATGAGCGTTTTTGCCACCTAGTATTCACTTCTCACTTTAACATGCTGTGATACAAGCAAACAGCCGCTTATCATATAATGTAATTAGTAAAATGCATCCTGGAAGCACAGAAGAGAAGTTCTCAACTTACCAGGACTGACAGTGAAATTCATGTCCTAGGAAAAGTGCTACATACCTCAGTGCTGAATATCACTACGGTCACCTCAGGAGTCCTGCCCTCGGGAAGCTACGCACTGACACCAGTGCCCCAGCCGCCCTTCAAAGCACTTGTTCTAGGATGAGTTTGCAGACTTAATTGTCAGACCTCATATGAAGACAGCTGTGATAGCCATTCCAGAAAAAGAGTTCCAAAAAAGACTTTTTGGAAGAAGCCATATTTAAAGTGAGACTTGTGGGATGAGTAATAGTTATCCAAGCAAAGTGGGCGAACGCACATATAAAAGCCAAGAAGCAAAACAGGATGTATTCAAGGAACTGAAAGAAGTTTAGTATCGCCTGATCAGCATGTGAGGAAGAATCAGGTAAGATGAGAGTGGAAAATAAGCAGGGATTGACTCACGAAGATTTTGATAAAATCTTCAGGATAAAAACTTGAGTTTTATTCTAAGAGCAATGAAGAGTCACTGAAAGTTGGTTTCTTTGTTTTTTGTTTTTTCTTAAGGAATCAGCATATCTGCTTTTGAAATTGAATTTAGAATGTGCTTTGGCTGCAGTGTGGAGAATGGGCTTGGGGGAGGGGGATAGACAGAGACAGGCAGAGGGGCTGGACACAAAGGGCCAATCACTTGACCACTGCCAGGTCCAGGCAAGGACCTGCCTTAGCCATGACAGGAGTGGTAACTGGGAAGTAGAATCCATGGATTTGGTGACTGACAGACTGTGGGAAGGCAGGAAGAAGGAGACTGTCAGTGAAAAGAGAAACCCAGAAGGAAGATGCCCACTTTTCAGTCTTAGGGGCCTGTGAGGTCTCTCCCACTTCACCGTTTATTTAGTTGACTCCATTCAACCTTCCTATCCTGGCCCAGGTGATATCTCCTTCTGGCTTTTTCCAAATCTCCATCCCTCACTGACCTTTATCCTCCCACTTCCTTCATCCCAGGGACTCTAACCATTGACATGAGCATCTTCTCCGGGGAGCTGTGAGAGCCTGGAAGACACAGAATCTGCACTATTCCTCATTGGTACTGTCATCGCCTAGCAAAATTCCCAGCACATAGCAGGCACTTTATTAGTGTTGTTGAATAAAGTGGATCCTTCTGAATCTTAAAATATTGAAGCAGCAATACAGATGCAAACATATATTACATAAGATGCTTCTGAGCAAACACATTTCAGAAATAAGCAGCTGTGCTACAAGAGGGACTCTACCTAACAAATTCAAATATTTTGACCTGGTTGTTTGTACCCTCAAATTAACCAGAAATTTAAGAGGGAGAGAGAGAGGGAGGAAGGGAGGGAGAAACAGAGAGAGAGAAGAAAGAAAGGAAAGGAAAGGAAAGGAAAGGAAAGGAAAGGAAAGGAAAGGAAAGGAAAGGAAAGGAAAGGAAAGGAAAGGAAAGGAAAGGAAAGAGTGGCAGACTTCATTATCACAGCAACAAACATGCACCACATATTCCCCTGCAAACAAGGCATTGTTCACCTTCTAGGAAAGGCAAAAGAAGAAGACTAAAAACTGACATATTCAAATGAGACTTTGTTGAAACAATTGTGTGTTGAATTCCTGAACAAATGTCTTATCGTTTCTTTCTGACTATTGATCTTATGGCTCTTTCTGCTGTACCAAGCTACCTCTTATAAGATGGAATGCAGGTTTTACCAGAACTCTCCATGTAAAATAGAGGATAAAAATGAGTGATTGTTTTAAACATGAATATATTCATATTCTCTTACAGAATGAAAGCTTTAGAAAACTACCTTAAAACAAAGCGGTACAAGATCAGGGTTCTGAGGCAACACATCCTGTGATTCAATCCAGGCTCTGCCAGTTACTGGCTGGGTGTTCAGTTTTAAATGTTTCTATATTTCTGCACCTTAGGAGTCATTATTTGAAAAATAAAACAAACAGTGTTATCAAAGATAAACTTAATTTTTTTTAATCTGGAAAATTCACTCATGTTTCAACTGTGAAGTATTTTTGAGAAAACAACTATGAGAACTATAAAAGATCATTCTTAGCAATAAGTCATCTGCTTAGTGTGTTAACATGTCCAAACTTATTTTTTTTTATTGTTATTAACATACTTTAGAAAACCGCAGGACAAGTGGGCACATGGTATAACCACATTTTATTTTTGACATTTGCATTTACATTTGACATTTGCTCCTTCTATACACAATTTTAATGGCTATAAAGCCATTTGTTAGAATATGGAATTCATTAATATTTTCAAAGAAAAATTGGCATTTCTAAGAGCCATGTGCTGAGTTATACTAACCAGTCTGGACTGGGAGAGTTCACTGATAAAAACCAAGTCTTCAAGTGTTTGAAGGCAAGCATCTATTGTTAGAATTATTGAGCCCAACATGGACAGAGGCTTGGGTGGAGACGCTATCCAGTAAATTAATCATCAGGTGGGTAGTTAATATGGGTAGTTAAGGCTGTTTCCAGATCTGACATATAAACTAGTGATCTTAACTGACCCTTGCAGGTGTCATAAGTTGTGGTTCCCAAAATTCTTTGAAATGAGGAATATTCTCTATAAGCCCATATTTATTGTTCATAATCTATATCCAGCAGAACATTCTGTGATGATGAAAATGTTCTGTATCTGTACTGTCCCATATGGCAGCCATTGGCCACACGTGGCTGTGGAGAACTTGAAATGTGGCTGGTGCAATGCAGGCTAGTGGTGGTCACACTGGAGGCACAGATCTATCACTTTTTTAAATCTCTGAATTACATCTTTTTATTAGTGTTTTGCATTTTAAAACATTATATTTTAAATAAGCTGAGGCTTATCATGACCCAATGACTCTGGAGAGAGTAGAGTTCTTGATAAAGCTGAGAGGAAGTTCATGTTCATTCTTACCCCACAACCTAGCACAGTGCCTGGCACAAGGCAGCTCTCAATGAATATTACACACGGATTTTTGGAATTCCTTGACTCTCTTGATTCAAGGGTAAACATTTAATTCACTCAATCCCATAAGCTCATTTTAAAGCTAGTACCAGTTTCTTATTTCATTTTCACTGTGCCAGGAGTCCAAAGATAATAAAAGTTCAAGAACTTCATGAACCAGCTCAGCACATGAACTCAGAGATTAGTCAACAACTTAAACAAACAAGGCTGGCCAGCTGGTCTCTGCTCTATTTTACCACAGTCTGGGGCAGGAAAAAGATATTTAGGAAAGGACTTGTGAGTGTTTCCCTGTCCTCCATCACCCTACCCATCCTTATTTCAACCTGCACAATTTTTGACAGATTATGACCCCCAATTCCACTCCCAGGAACCCAGGTGAGTTCACATCATGCAGGTATTGTCCCTGAGCCCAGATCATCCTGGCAGTCTAGCTAAACCTCCCTGCCTCAGACCTGCAGCCACAGGGGCCAGCAAGATGCAGAAAGCTACATGCTTTCTCACTTTTTTTGTTGTTTAATGTGCAAGGAGGGCAGTTTTGCAACACCAAGAAAAGCTTAGACAAATAAACACGATCAGAACACACTATAATTAATGGGCTCCACCACACAGTCAAAGCTGGCCAGCTTCACAGTTTCAGACTGTTTGCCTCAGCCCAGGACTTTGCTTTTTCTGCAACTTCTCCATTTAGAAGGATAGCAGGGCCAGCCCAGGCTGGAACAGTGTCTTATTCAGTACCTGTTATAAGGATGAAGTCTTGCACACATTTGCTGGCCACTTTTCTCCACTGTTATTCTACTAGTGAAAATGGTTGAGGACCCCAGACCTATAAATACTAAGGATTGGGAAATAATCCTATTCCAGAGTTACTATTGTCAGAAATATATGGGCTTTATTATGGATTGAATTATGCCCCCTCCAAACTGCTATGCTGGAGTCCGAATGTTCCCATACCTTAGGATGTGACCATATTTGGATATAGAATCTTTATAGATATAGTTAGGTTAAAATGAGGTCATGAGGCTGTGGCCCTAATCCTATGTGACTGTCCTCATACAAAGAGCACATTTTGGACACAGCCGCACACAGAGGGAAGATGACCAGTTACAAGCCAAGGAGACATGCCTGGAATTTATCCTTGTCCCACAGCTCTAGGAATAAGCCAGTCCTGCCAACACCTTGATCTTGGACTTCTGGTCTCCAGGACTGTGAGGAAATAAATGTCTGTTGTTTAAACTATGCTATTTGGAGTAGCTTGTTATAGAAGCCCTAGCAAACTAATACTGGCTTCTTCTAGCTCCATCTCTGAACAGCCACAGACTTCTAAGTAGAGATGAGATCACATTGCCTGGAATGTAGAGCTAGAAGAAACACCATAGCACTCCTCTGTCCCAGGTTGGAACAATTTTTCCTCCCTGGACTCCTTTGTCCCAAATGTAGCAAGACGTTGTAGAAATTCACTTAAAACCTCTCTCCCATTACTTCCTCCTCTCCCATAGCCCAGAATTAATTTGTCGTTAGAGTTCCAGGAAACATCTCCAGGATCCAGCCTACCCCCCAGAGTAGCTCTGCCGGATTCCCAAAGTTCAAGCCAATTTTCCAATGTTGGCCCTAGGAGAACCCAGACTGCTATGGATAGATGCTTCCAGTCCCAGTAGTATTTTGTCAGGATTTCCGGGAATAAAATACCTGCTCCATAAAATACTTTCTTCTATGTACTGCCCTAAATATTCACATTTATTAACAAAATGGATGGTATATATATTACCTTTCATTTTACTTGAAAGATGAGATATCTTTGTGCCCATCCCAAGTATACTTTGCTACTCAGGATTGCCATATTATAACCACTATATTAGTCCACCATGATTTAAGAACCCCAAAGGCTGCTAAGACCACAGAAGACTCATCTGCCGTGTCCTGATGTCTAGATCTATATCCCTGGGAGAACTGGACCTCAGAAAAGGAGAGTAAGCACAAGGCAAGAAAACATTTAGCTGAGGCTGCTCCAGGCTTTGTTACCTGAAACTATCATTTAATCCATCAGCACAATTTATGCACGTGGTACCATATAATGTGTAGGAGGCCATGGGACAAGTAGATCAACTCCAGGGCAAATGAAAGGAGACTTGAACAGGAAAAGGTAGTGATAATAGTGAACTTATTAAGAAAGAGCATTGTCCCCTGCCTTCTTTCCCCGCCCCTTCCCCACGCTCTATATAAGTGGCTGCTTGAGGCAATAAAGTTGAGTTCCTGCTTAAAAAAAAAAAAAAAAGAAAGAAAGAAAAAAAGAAATGAAATCAGAAAGGAAGAGCAAAGAGAGGGAAGGAGGGAGGGGAGTGGGGCTTTGGTGTGTGCCACACCTTTTGGGCACAAGACACGATTGTAAGAGGGACTTTACCTAAAAAATGCAATCAGTGTAACCTGGT
>CAUYPK010026930.1:0-54686 GCA_963574355.1 Loris lydekkerianus
TACATGTGAAACTTAGTAAATGTAGAATATAAATGTCTTAACACAATAACTAAGAAAATGCCAGGTAGGCTATGTTAACCAGTGTGATGAAAATTTGTCAAATGGTATATAAAACCAGTGTATGGTGAAAAAAATAAATAAATAAATAAAAATTAAAAAAAGAAAAAAAATATTTGTTCTCCTGTGTTCAGGGAGCCTTAAGAGGTAGAAACATTTAAATAGATATTTACCAAAGTGTTAGTGCTCTACTAGGGAGAATACAGGTTGATGAAGGGGGAGGTAGGATAGCACCCAATCACAATTTTGGTGGTCAAAATGGGCTTGACAGGGGAAGTGTTTCTAAGTATAGACCTTAAAGGTTAGTAGGAGTCCATGGGTGGAAAAAAAGGGAAAGAGGACTCCAGTAAAGACAGCAGTATGTGTGAATGCCCAGAGTTAAGAAAGAACATGCATCAAAGGGGGAATTCCAGAATGAATTTACCCAAAAAGAGAAGGAACATTGTATAGTGGAAAATCCAAGAGCTGAGAGTCAGAAGACCTTCCCCGGCCATTAATGTAGTGGAGCCCCTAATTCCCACCCAGGAAGACAGAATGCACTGTGTAACATTAAAAATGCCAGACAGCTAGAGTCCATATATTATTTAAGATCTTTTATGCAAATATTGCTACATTTAGAAATATTATGGCACATTCTTAGATATGTGCCATATGGAACATATGGAGATATGGAAAGAAGATTGTTGATGACTAGACTTTGAGATTCTAAAAGCCAAATCTCTTTTTTTCCCCCTCACCTTTGCAATAACTCTGGATGCTTGGCACTACGACACTGTATAGAATGGAATCAAGTGATACAACTCTGTTAAAAGGTATTTAAGGTGGAGTCACTCAATGAGGACTGGCTTTTTCAATGGAGGAGTGAACAGAAATGGACTCACCTTGTCAAGAGGAAAGATGAGGTCCTCCATGGGGCTCTGGAGAGCCCTCAAGGCAGAAGCCAGATCACGGAGGCTTGGCACACCTGTAGCGGTGGTTCTCAAACTAGTTGAATACACTTGGCATTTTATATATATATACATAGGTTCAACTGGTTTCAGCTCCATTCAATTTAATCATGTGGTCCCAGGCTTGTAAGTGTAATACACATTCAAGTTTCACTGCCAGAACCAAGTACGTGCTATTTCCGTTGGCCTTTTCCTGTGTTTCTGACATTTTGTCTCACTTTAAACTTTCCCTCACTCCTTGCTTCAACTATATGGAAGTTTAAACACAGTCATTCCTCTATGTCCTTATTATCACCTTATCACCTCACTCCGTCTTAAAATATTTTCACTCTTACAATGAAGTGCGGTTTCCACATAGCTGCCCACACATATTTCAGGCATTATCTCTTTTAAATATCCGCTCTGCTTTCCTTGTCTAGACTTGACCACTCACTCCTTGGGACCTTTGCTTTAATACTTACCTGTTATGTAATCTATAAAACATTTCTACACTTCATTGTTTAAACATTTTTTCCTCTCCCATTTCAGTATTTGAATATAATAGATACTTACTGAATGTTTGCTAAATTGACAAATGCACGAAAGTATGAATGAATGAAATATGATACCATGCTTAAAAGGATGGGTTCCGCAGTGAGACTGTCCGTTTTCAAATCCTTTCTCTGCCATTTACCAGGTATGTGAATTTGGGAACATTAATTTGTCTCTGTCTCCATTTCTTAATTATAAAATGGGAATTGTAATAGTACTATCTGCCTCATAGAGTTAAGAGGTTTCAAATGAGCTAATATTTGTAAAGCACTTAAAAGAATGTCTGGAACCTAGTGTTATCAGTGCTTATAAAATAGATGAGTGAACTAGAGAAGATGTGTTGAGTGTGTGAATTTAGATCTAAAAGCAGAGACCAAGAGCAGAGACAAATTCACAAGATACAAGAAGAGAGAAGGGACAAATATAATGACTGAGGAAGCAAAAGGAATTGGAACCAAGTCTGGGGATTCTAGTACAGGTCATTGGAAGGGGTAAGAGGTCTTTTATCCTTCATTACTTTTAATATTTGATTACTTGGAAAGGTAAAAAAAAAATCTGGTCTTACAGAATGACACACAGTTTCACTGGAAAATAGAAAGTCAGATGTTTATAAAATAAATAAATAAATAACAACAATATGCCTAAACAGTACAGAAACAAGAGTGAATGATCTAAGAACGGACAGTCCAAAGGGAGACCACAGGGAACCTTGGAAAACAGACTAACTCCTGGATGAGAGGGAATATAATCAGATATTATAATATAATCTGGGAAGGTAATGTGTGTGGAGCACTCGGCTAACAAACAAGGAAGTTTGGGGCAGTAACCCTCTGCAGTGCTGTGCTGCATGGAGGACACAGGACAACCATGGTATAAGCTCAGCTCAGCCAAGAGTAAGTGGAAGTTTACATACATTGAGACTCTGTCTCAAAAAAATAAAAATATTTCTTCTTACTTTGTTTTCAGTCATTGTAAAGGAATGGCTCTCGTTGAGACCAAATGGTAATGCACACTTCATCCAGTAAATTACTGGATTAAATTAAATGACATAGCATTTGAAATTACTGTGCAACAGGAAAATAAGATACAGGCAGTTGTTGGTACAGGTACAATGAACTGGAACAGATCACAAAGATGATTATCCAAAGAAATCTTAGTCATCAATAAGAAAAATTATAACTGTACCTTGGCCTTTAAAATATTTTATAAAAATATTAAAATCTTTCTTGATGTCTTTTATAAATATCCAGGCAAATAAAAAAGATTAAAGCTAATACCTCTTTAGTACACTATAATTTAAAACATTTAAAATTAAAGTGTTTTACTTTGTAAAAATTTATGAAGAGCAGTTTGAACAAGTTTGCCTTCTTGTTATGTAACTAACAATATGGAACAAGCATCTTCTGTACACATTGGCAAATTGTCATATTCCTTTCTAAGTTTGGATCAGCTTCCCACATTTTATGCTTTGTTCTTTCAGTGTCTTGAAATATCTCCAAGAGGTTCTTTCTTTGCCTTAATGTGAACTTTTATTTTTCCTTTGGTTTTTTGTTTTCTTGTTGTTGTTTTGTTTTGTTTTGTTTTGTTTTTGTCAGCATTACCTCTTCTGGGACATCTTCATCCTGTTCATCCCAACTACTCTTCTGAGTAAATTTTTGTGGCCTCATACCTAGCGACTCACATGACAACGTGACAGCAGTGTCAATGTTTCCCCATCATCTCTCTCCTTACCCAGCATGACTACTTTTCGTGTCTTTACTGCACTTCCATCTGTTGCACAATTCTTCTGTAAAATGTCATGTGAGTTTATCACCAGGCGACATGGAGGAAGCACAATTACTTGCTTCGTTGTGTGTTCACTGAATAACAGATGTGCAGTTACCATACCAGAGTGACTACTCGCTGATTGTGACGTGCATCTGGTATTCACACAGTGATTTCTGAGCTGCTGTGCTACTGGCAAAGTCTGCGCTTCAGGCACTTGCAGTGAACATAGTACAGTATGTGAAATTGGACTCATGGCATTTAGGGACTTGTATTATTTCACTAAACTCTGGTAACTGAAATGTAAATGGATCTATATGTTATGAATTAGAAAAATGAGAGCTGCCAGTATTTTTAATTTCATCCTTTGGGAGAAAAGTCCCTAATTTTTTCTTGATCAATAAGAGCTATGTTTGTATGTTCACCGTAGTAATAAAGCTCCTCAGACTGTGGTGGTTGAGACACAATGTTAGTGAGAGGTTCAGGACTAGGCTCAGTCCCTCACCTGCTCCCAGCACGATCTCACTTTTTTATACCGACACAATCGTATCATTACAACACACACTTGGAAGGAGATCCAGGGCTCTAAGGCCCTCCGCACAATTGAAAGCTAAGTCACGCTAGCTTTGAATGTTTTAACTTGGAAAAAAAAAACAAAAAAAAACTAAGAAAGCCATTAATTTAGAGTTTTGTGGTTTTGCTTATATTTCTTCTAGGCTGGGCAAGGTGTCTCAGGCCTGTAATCGAGGATCACTTGAACTCCGGAGTTCAAGACCAGACTAAGCAAGGGCAAAATACCCTTCTCTACTAAACACAGAAAAAAAAAAAAAAAAAAAAAAAAAAATTACCCAGGCATTGTGGCGGGCACCTGTAGTCCCAGCTACTCTGGAGGTCCAGGCAGGAGGACCACTTGAACCCAGGAGTTTGAGGTTGCTGTCAGCTATGATGATGCCATTGCACTGTAGACTGGGCAACAGAGTGAGACTCTGTCTCAAAAAAATAAAAATAAAAATATTTCTTCTTACTTTGTTTTCAGTCATTGTAAAGGAATGGCTCTCGTTGAGACCAATTTAAATTAGCTTTGACTTTTCAAAGTGTACCTAGACCTCACTTCATCAGATGTCTCTCCTTTCCTCTCTTTCTATCTCAAGAAAGAAAATGAAAGATTAATGTAAGGGGAGATAGTGTGTGAGTGTCACAGGCAACAAATCTAGCCCTATGGAAAGTAAAATGCTAAAAATGAAAAGATACAGCACAGGTTTTAACAATTTTTTCCCAGAAAAAATAGAAATTAACTATGAATTTATGGTAAGAAAATAAATTTGGAGACCCAGGAAAAAAGCATTCATGATAATATTTATTTTAGACTTTTTTCCCACCTGTCTCATTTTTAAATTTTTTTAAATTTCAGAATATTATGGGGGTAGAAATGTTTTGATTATATGAATTGGTTTTTTATTGTTTAGACTTATTTTAAATCAAGTATAGTAAACAAACCAAATGCTAAATAGGAGGGAAATGGCTGCAAAACATAGTGTAGTATACTAACTAGATAGACTATTGTACAAATGTAATCAACGTAAATTTTATTAAATCAACTGTAGCAGCAAGGAAAAATGGTATTCCAAATGGTATACCAGTGTGATCTACTACCAACAAGAATATAATAATATTCCTAGTAGTGGATCGTAAGTATAACCAAAAGGAGTAGAGCGTTAATCTGCTTGGAATTCTTTCTCCTCTTGTTGTGAATCAGGCTCACCGTGTACCAGTTACCAATTTGTCTGGGTCTGGTGAGACAGAACACCCATACATTCCAGAAGGAGCATGAAGCAGGTTTGTTATTTACAGATAGGCAGCAAGGGACAACACAAGCCAGAATATAACTCATCCTGAGCCAGTTCCCAAGGCTCAGGAAGTCAGTCCCAGATGGATGAAGTTTCATCTATTTGTACCCCATTAGTACCACAGGGACAAAACAGCTCACTCTGGGCTTTATATCCTAGGGCAATAAGATTTGCTGGGATAAAGCACTGAAGGAAATCCTGTTTTCAAGGAGGTTACTGGATCGGAACCTGGGCTGTTGCAGCCAACCAGACTTTACTTATCTCAAGATGTATTCTCAGCACATTGTACAGTTATTCTGGGAGTTAGAAACAAGCTGGGGAGGGCATTATAGAACAGTCCTTCATTTTTCCCCTCCCAACTTCTCTCTCCCTTTCCCCTCATCCTGCTCCTTTCTTCTCCTCTTCCTCCTCTTCTGATTTTACCTTTAATATCTACTTGTCCTCTTGACAGAATCCCATTTACATCTTGGTAGCATCTCAACTTGATTGAAGCTTTGAGGCCATGGGGGTTGTGTCTTTTGATGACTTTCCATTCTGAAATGGGGAAGGTGGATTCATAGGTGAGTGATCCTGTGGTCTTTTGAGGGAATCCACTTCGCAGGAAGTTTCTAATTCTTTAGAGAAGAACCTCTACAAGAACACAAATGAACATATCTCCCAATTGTATTAGTCCTTTCTTGTAACGTAACTAGGTAAGTGTTACTTTTCTGTTCTTCCCCCATTGTAAATGAGAATGGGAAATAATAATAGGGATTCTGAAAGATTTTCACTTTTTTACAAGGTTGGAGACTTTGAAATATTTAAAGCTGAGGATTGGGAATTAAGGGGAACTATTTCTCCAGATACTGCCCTTCTCATCTTACAAGAGACAGAGGGAGAAGATCATCTGGGGCAGTGTGCCGTAACAGACCACCACATGCAGATTCCCAGATCCCAGTGCAAAACTACCATGTTAGAAGTCAGAGTAGAGATAGGATTATCCAGGTAATCCTTATGTACTCCAGAACTTGGGAATCACTGTTCACCTATCTTCTTACACTCCTAAGGAAGATCTATAGCCTCCAAAGTCCCACATTTCACTTCCAAGCCTTGATGACAAAGGGTGATAAAGATGACATTATTCATCTCAATTGTTCATTTTCATTCCCCTTCCTAGAAAAAAATATATATGCCCTTCCCTTTGCCATGTTTCACTTTGGGAAAGGAATATTCCATGACCAGATAGTCATTTTCATCACTTGGCCACATAACTTACCATGGCTTGTGCAATGTGAGTAAAAGTGGTATCTGCTACACCTGGGTAGATGCTTTAAGAGCCGCCCATGGCTGTGTCATTGCTCTTTCCCTATGCCGCATGATCAAAATAGGCCTTTCCTTTAGTTTGGACCCCCTAAACAAAGAAGACATGTGGTGCAGAGCCACAAGTCTCCTAGAACCTGCATTGGCAGAGTAGGAAATAATCTGTTGTTGTAAATCACTGAAATCTGGGACTTGTTTTTCATTTTTGTTTTTGTTTTAATGGAGCATAACATAGAGAAGGATTTCTGATACAAGGAGACAAAAGAATTTTTTTAATTTCTTCTGATGAATATGAATACTTTCTTATGATAATGGTAAATATGGTCACATAAAAGCAAAAAGTAATCTGTGCTACCTCTAAGGACATACAGTAAATGTACCTGCCAACACTCACAGAAAGGACAGTCCCAATGAGTACACCAGTAGCATGCTAGTCTCACACTGCCCCAACCTCCCACCCAGCCTGGCCTGTCTCAAGGACAATAATAACAGCTTTAGTCTGTCTTCAGAACAATGGAAGAGGGATTACTTTCCCTGCTCCCCTCCTACATAGACACACAATTTAGACAAGAAGGAACACAAGCAGGCAAATTTCTGATCCATCTAATTTCTTCAAAACTTTTCCCATTTTATTTTCCAAAATCAACTTCTCTTCTTCCATGGCAACAGAACAAGATAAAATGGCTCTGTTTTAATATTCAAGAGCTGTTCCTCCCAGACAATGTAGTGCTGTTCAGCAGAAAAGCCCTATTCAGCATATTAAAAAAAATTCCATTAACTCTTCCCTTTCTCATCACTTTTGAGTTACAGATACCCTGATCAAAACCGTTATCAGACCCCTGATTTCTTCTCCCTGACATCATAGGTAACAAACACAAATCAGAATGAAGAAAAAAGTGTATGGCTAAACTATTTCTATCATTACATACTATAAATAAACAAAATGGTAAAATTCTGAAATAGGTACATGACATCAGCTTAATAAACACCACTTGAATCTGGAGTCCAATACATGGGAAAAAATTCCTAGAGACTGCCTTTCTTTAGCCTTCAGTCATCTAAGTAAATAAAAACAATCTGTAATTTTTTTTAAGGAAAAATTTAAAAGATACTTGGAAACAAGTTTAAGATGCTGAAAATCTGTGCACAAGTCTACTCTATATCTAGATGACAAGTCAGTCACGTGGAATTTTACTGAAGCCATTATCACATGCCATTTGTGCTTCTTGATTAGTCCAGTGTCTCTCTATAGTACAAAAGCAAATGTCTCTGTTTGATGATAAAAAGTCAATAATTCCTTCAGGTATAATTGGATCCATGTCATTTGGCACAATGTACATTAAAATGGTTTGCAGCTATCTTCTAAACTCAAAGGCTGCTCAAATATAATTTTGCAAGTGTGCTTAAAGGAGCTAACTCAAACCAGATCCCTTATTTCTTAACAAGTTGTTTCAAATGTAAAGAAGAAATGCTTCCATATGGAAATGGAGGCATTTAGGAGCCACAATCAATCAGTGGGGAGAATCAAATGTCCCTTTGCTTCCTGACCCAAGCCGCCTGAGTCAGAGATAATGATAACTGAAGTTCCACTTGCTACCTGAGTTAGAAGCCCATGACTTACTTATATTTAACTCTTAACAGGATCCTAGTGTGGTTTAGGAGCTTCAGAGTTTGCTGAGTCAAGACTGGAAGAACCAGAACTACCTGAGAACTGACAGCTCTCAGGTCAAGATGACCAGCAGAAACTTGACAAATTATTTATAGATTTTTTTTCCCTTTCCTTCTTTAACTATAAGAATCTAAGACATTCCAAAAGGTGTAGGAGGAGTTCACTTGGTCCAACACTTCTGGAATACCTCAGAAGACTCCAGCGTTGTTTTATAACCCCAGGGAACATTCACATTTCTATAACTAACAGAAAAGGAAAACACACACTGATTATGGGCTAGCCTATGTGCCTATTAGCTCAGATTTATATCCCAAGCCAACAGTCAAATACATCCAGAATCCTCAAGGTTTAGGGGAACAAAATACCAAGCTTCGTTCATCAATTGGCAGTCACTGTCATAGCCACATCCGTCTCACCAAATTTATCATCACTTTGATGGGCACATGAATGCCCTCCATCTCCTGAGGGATTTTTTCTTTTTTTACTTCTCTTACACCCTTCTTATATCAATTCCTCCCACATAACACCTCCAAAATATATGACCATAATAAGAATGCCATCTAGACTGGCTAAGGCCTTTGTTCATTAAAAAGCCAACTCTCAGCTAAATGAGGAGCAAAAGGTCATTAGAGGTGACGGAGCATGGAATTTGTGAAATGAGTTCCTCCCATAAGGCCTCAAATATCACCTTGGCCATTTATGACTCTCCTGGTATGTATATTTTATACACCATTTATTTAAAACAGCTTTAAGAGAAGGTCATTCAGGTATTCGGATGTGGGTTAACATCTAAAATGAACCATGGTTTATTATTCTTCTTACTGTCTACTTACTAAGGATATGGTTGAAATCTATGGATATGGTTGAAATCTATGGCCTCTTGAGAAAGTGCAAAACACCATTTTTCCTCTGTTCATATTAGAATGAATATTTTGATATTTAGGACTCTAACCCTTTTGGAATGAGTGGTAATTTTGTGCATATAGTACACCTGCTTATCCTTCTAACTCTTAAGAATAATATTCTAACTCAGGCAGAGAACAGCTGCAGCAGAAGGATGTTAGTGTCTGCAGCAATGTTCTGTTTAAATGAATTGTATCTACAAGACAATCTTATCAAGCTTGTTCTAGCATAAGTGACAGCTTTATGTTGAAGACAAGAGGAGGCAGTGAAGGATATCGCAATGCATCATAAACCTGCAGGATTTTTACAAGCCAAGATAGATGTTGAGATAATGAGAACAGATTCACTTGTCACAGGCTCTGATGTCAAAACCAGAGTTTCCCATGATTTTCAAAAAGAACACTTTCTAATACATTCATAACACAGTAGCACTCAACAGCAATTGATGACCCACAGAAATGTGTGGAAATTATTATCAAAATGAAGCATCAACCTCACATTGTCTGGAATGCCTGCGGGTAAGATGATGGTTACTTCAAACACTGTGGTATTTTTAAATGATAACTTTTGCAAGTCTATCTGAAATTTGCTCTCATCATTCTGGAATTAATTGAAGATATATACATAGACAAAAAGCAATTCATGTGAGACTCTTGAGAAATATTTTTATGAACCCACTGGACAAATGGGAACTATGGAAATTTAGTAACCATAGGCCAAGAGATGAAGTTCCATCATTAAAACATCTTTAAGGGGAACTGAGAATTAAATGGTTAAGGTTCAGAATGTAAAGAGGTTAATGTTGAGATGCCCCAGAGCACAGTTTAAACCTGTTAATGTCCAATGAATTTATTAACCTAGAAAAAGAATGAGTTGTGAATTTAAAAGTGTGCTAATGTTATAGAAGCCTTAAGAGAATTGGGGAATGAAAGGATAGACCTACCAAGCAGGGGCCATCTGATTTCCTTCCGTGATGCCCTATGGGTAAAGCATGGAAACAGATATGATATAGAATATTTTTGTATTACAAGACCATGATTGAGTTTCCTAAACAAAGACCGAGAAAGTATTTTGGATTCTGAAAGAGGAACAGAGAACAGGGATGGCACTCTATTTAGAACTACACTAGAAAAAAGATCAGAGGCTGAGCCACTAGGATAGCTTGAACTCAGGAGTTGGAGGTTGCAAGTGAATTGTGATCATGCCACTGCACTTCAGCCTGGACAACAGAGAAAGACTCTGTCTCTAAAAGAAAAAAATGTACAAATGATTTAGCTATTTGTTGCCTGATGATGAACATAATCACTGGACACCGAGGAAAGAATTTATTCAGGTCAATACTTGTATCAGGAATTTAAAAGAATTTGGAAGGTTCAAATTGACTTGAGAAATGAAAATAGAAGAAGACATATGAATAGTTTGTTTCAGAGTATAAACCAGTGACACAGGCATATGGTGAAGACCATTTTTTAGTTTGATAAGCAAACTTAGTATAATTTTATTTAAAAATGTAAAGGATTTCAAGCACTAGGTCCTATTATTTCCCTCAAGACGGGTACCCCCAGCTGCTCCAAATGGAGCAGCAAACTGAAATTAACCAATTCCCTTGGAAGGCTACAGTAGTTCAGCTTCAGGGGGCTTGTTAATTTTCCTTCTCCAGGGGTTCCAACTGAGGCCTGAGAGTAGAGTAGGAAGGCAGAAGGAAAAAAGAAGAATTAATAAGCTTTCTAAAGTATTGCCACCCTACTTCTTTCAAGGGAATTGGTTAATTTCACTTTGTAGCTCCATTCAGATCAGCTTAAGTTTGAGGAAAGCTCCAATTAAATAGAGGGAGAAGGGAGACAAAGGCATCTGGGTAGGAAAGAGAGGGAATGGATAGAATTTAAATTAGTGACCTCAATCCAAAGCATTGCTCCAAACACTCAAAGCACTTTACAAATACTTATAAAAACTCTGGCCTGAACATAGAAAGTTTTTATTTCTATCAATTTTATCCTTCCTTTGAATCTTGATAGAACCTCTGAAATACAAATGTTTTCTACTTAAATCACAGGGTTGATAGTGATTTATTCATGTCTCATCCTCATAATACTCTTTTCTTATTTGGCTAGTTTGAATATCTCTACCCATTTCCAATGCAAAATAACAATAGCAAGTGTTTAAAATTGAAAACAAGAACTAAGGTGCTGGCATCAGTTTATAGCTTCCCAAGGGGAGTACTTTGGAAGTGACCCTTGTGATATTAAGCCAAAAGGTATATAGCACTTTTTCTAGGATGAGTTTTTGAACTTGTCAGACATTTTTGTATATGTATAAATACACTCACATTTTCCACAGTCCTTGGTTAATGTGCACTTAGGTTGGTTCTATACTTTTGTAATTATGAATTGTGCTACAATAAATATATGAATACAGGTATATTTTGATGTAATTATTTCTTTTCCTTTGGGTGGATACCAGTAGTGAGGTTGCTGAATGGAATGATAGATCTACTTTTGTTTTTTGAGAAATTTCCATACTGTTTTTCGTACAGGTTATACTAAATTACATTCCCACCAACGTGTATAAGCATCCCCTTTTCACCACATTTATGCCAGCATCTATTGCCTTTTGACCCATGTCATATTTTGAAAGGAAAAAAACACACGGTGAAATATCATCTTACTCTAATTAGAATGGTCATTATTAAAAAGTCAAAAGTACAAATGGTTTTGATTTTGGCTACATGAGAATAGGCAATCCCATTAAAAAGTGGTCAAAGGACATGAACAGAAGCTTTTCACTGTGGTTTTAATTTGTATTTCTTTGATTAATGATCTTGAGCATTTTTTTTCATATGTTTGTCAGACATTTGTATGTCTTCTCTTGAGAAATGTTTGTTCATTGCGTTTGCACAATTTTTAATGGGGTTGTTTCTTTTTGTCTTGCTGAGTTGTGTTGCTTGTGGATTTTAGATATTAGTTCCTTATTGAATTTATAGTTTGCATATATTTTCTCTTATTCTGTAAGTTGTCTATTTACTCTGTTGATTATTTCTTTCTTTGCAGAAGACTTTTAGTTTAAGTCCCATTTTGTCTACTTTCTCTAGATTCTTCCTGGTACTTGGTTACTATGTTATTTATAGACACAGAGCAGAATTAAGAATCCAGATACAATAGCTTCAATGAAAGAGCATAAAAAAAAATTTAACTTAAATATAAACTTGTGCTTCTAAACAACATACAGTAATAGGGACAAGATTTACCTTCCTTTTTGGAACAATTAAAAATCTAGACAGAATATTTTATATAAAACAATAGTTCTTAAGACATTGGATATCAGGCAGAGGAATCCCTACAAAATGGGAAACGAGTTAATGCCTACATTTCTCTAGCTTACTCTTTAAAGAGAATTTCCAGGCTATAGTATAAGGAGAGGAAATACTGGCAGAGATTAAAAAAACAAAAGTTCAGTCATACAATCTTCTCTAGCCACAGTGGAATTAAATTAGAAATCAACAACTGAAAAATATTTGGAAACTAAATAACCTTCTACTAAAACATCCATGGACCAAATAAAATGCAAGTGAAACTAGAAAGTATTTTGAATCACATGAAAAGAAAAACACACATATCAAAATTTGTATAATGCAAGCAATACATGAGGGAAATTTATAGCATTAAAACATGCATGCTTATATTAGAAAAGAAGAAATGTTTTATGTTTCACCTTAATAAAAACAGGAGCAAATTAAATGTGGTGTCTAGAAGAAGAAAAATAACAAAAATCAGAGTGAAAGTAAAAAAAAAAAATTAAGAAAAACAATCATAGAAGCCCAAACCTGGTTATTATAGATCAATAACATTGATAAATGATTAACCATATTGATTGGGGGGAATAAAAGAGAATACTCACAAATTACCAATGTCTAATATGAAAGTTATTATTATAAGTTTTATAGAAATTAAAAGAATAAATCAATATTATTAATAACTTTGTGGTAACATTTGATGACAGACAAAATGAACAACTTCCTTCAAAGACACAAATGACCAATAGTTAGTAAAGAAGAAATAGCCCATGCAGCTTTCTATATACTAAAGAAATGAACATTGAAATAAAACACCTTCCTGTATGTATTTGGGAGTGGGTGGCTATTATAAAGTGGTATGAGGACAGTTATGGATATTTATGGATATTCATTATCTTTATTATGAAGATGTCTCAAAGACAAATACATACATGTACATCAATACTTATCAAATTACACATTTTAAATATCTGCAGTTTATTGCATTTCAATAAAACTCATTAAAATATACTGTAAAACATGCTTAGTGCATTTAGAAAAACTGTAGTAGTTGGAGGTCTATATTCATTCAGGGGGACTTCCAAAATTAACAATAAGAAACATACAACTCTAACCTTGGAAATAAATCAAAAAGAGAACCTTAAACTAGAAAGGGAAAATCCCCCAAGTTTAATGACACTATAGATCTTCTAGTAGTGTTATCTTCCTTTCCTGAGTCAAAAGTGTGTATTAGAATTTCTAATAAAAAAATCTAACATTTTCCAAAGTGTTTTTACTAATGGTGGGGAGAAAATGTCTGTAAAAATGATCACTGAAGTCAGAGAGGAATAATACCTCCATGTCAGAGTATGGAAAAGTCTTCCTCTCTATTATTCATCACTAGAATGCATCTCTCTTCCCTCATAGGCCTTTCATGAGAATAAAAGAAAATAACAGCTCTGAAAAGAATATTTTTGTATAATTATTTAATGTGTCAAATATTTTCAATGAACAAGACTGATAGGATGGAATGAAGAAAAATGTTATTCTTGGGTCTGCTTGTACATATCCATTTACAGGTGATTATTCCAACCTTCACCACCCCTTCCCCACATCCTTAGCTATAAGAAATCTAGGGAAGGTCCTATGATTTTCGTAAATTTTTTTTTTTATTTCAGATTAATGTGAGAGTACAATTAGGTTACAATGTTTGCATTTGTTAGGAAGAGTCCCTCTTGTAGTTGTGTACACACCCAGAAGGTATGCCATATACCCTTCCGTTGTACCCATTAAGTGGGAGAACACCCATATCCTTCCTTTGCCCTTCTCCCCACTACATCCTTTCCTCTCCCCCATCTTGAATTGAATTGAGTTTTTCTCTTATGTGGATGTGTATTAAATTGTCTACTGGCTTCATATTAGTATTGAGTACATTGGATACTTGTTTGTCCATTCTTATGATACTTTACTAAAAAGAATGTGCTTCAACTTCATCCAGATTACTAGAAAAGATGTAAAGTCATCATCTTTTTATGGCTGAAAAATATTCCATGGTGTACATATACTACATGAATTGTTAATCCATTCCTGGGTTGATGCGCATTTAGGTTGTTTCCACATCTTGGCAACTATAAATTGAGCTGTGAAAAATAATCTAGTGCAAATCTGTTTATGATAAAGTGATTTTTTTCTTCTGGATAGATGCCTAGTGATGAGATTGTGGTATCAAATGGAAGGTCTATTTTGAGTTCTTTTAGCCCATGATTTTTTTGATCAAGCTCAGACACTTAAGAAGTCTTTATCAGTCTCCCAAGCAGTTCTGGGGCATTAATGAGTATGTTCTGCCCATTGTAATACTAATTCTGTATTTAATTCAATATGAAAGCTTGGCACTTGATTTTTAATGACCACTTGCAAGCAGAAGAAAATAGGTGAAATTGTTTTCTTTCCTTTTTATACCCTACTTTTCAATATGTCTTCCCTCAGCTTGCTACCATGAATTTGTTCCTTCTCCAGAATCTAAATTGAGGCAGTAGAGTAGCAAAGGGCAGAAAAGCTTTTCCTAGGTCCTGATATGATTGTGTTGGGGCTGACCCTTTCTTTTATGAAAGCATTCATGAGCTCCTGGGAAACCCTCATCACAGGAAATGTTTAACTAGCAGTTCTGAATGCAGGCACTCCATAGATGATGACTTCGGACTCTTCTCTCAATCCTTGGGCATCTGAATGTGTACTTCCAACATCCTTCTGCTAAGTTTTTCTTGTGCTTTCAAGTGGTCCATTTGTACAAGATCTACTACTCTTTCTCTGTCTCTCTCTCCTCACAGTACTACCATGTAAAACGGCCTGCAATGCTGTCATTCAGACTGCTGCTGCATTCTGCATGTTCCCTAGGGCTGCCATAACAAAGGACCACAAACTGGATGGTTTGAACCAACAGACATTTATTGTCTCACATTTCTGAAGGCTAGAAGTCCAAAATCAAGAGGATAAAAGGGCCAGTCTCCCTCTGAAACTAGGGATAGAATCTATCTTTGCCCCTTCTAGCTTCTGGTATTTGCCACAATCCTTCACATTCCTTGGCTCATACATGTATCACACCAATTTCTGCCTTTCTCATTACATGTTCATTTTTCTCTACGTGTCTCTGCCTCTTAGCTTCTAATAAAGGTACCAGTCAGACACTCAAGCTGATGCTCACCTTTCAGATTCCTCAGGCATAAGGCAAGCACAGTCTTCAGTGTCCTTCAGGTTCCCTGAGTGGTGTCTTTAGGGTGCTTCTCATTGCATTCAAGGTGAGAAGAAAACACCCCTTCTCATTCAGCATCCATTTCCTTCAACCACCCCACATAGATGGTTCTGGATCTCCTATTGAAACATAAATGCAGTTAGCATCTATTAAATTAGGACCTCAGTCAAAACTGAAGCTTAAATAGCTCCATATTGCTATCCAGATTTGTGGGAGTAGGTTAACAATACTTCTTAAAGCAGATGCATATGAACCACATTTATGGGCAGAAATTTCATTCTTGGGGGTTAAAATAGAATGAATACATTGCACAAAGGAGTTTCTCTTTTCTCTGATGTTTTCTCAGGGGAAGTAGGGAAAGCCAGATGATCTTTATTATAAAGTCGTGTAAATATGTACTGTGAGGAATAAACCCGAGAGCACAATAACTGAAATCAGTAAATCATGCAGAAGAATAAACTTAGCCCGCAGTCTCAGTAGCCATCTCTCCAAATGATTTTTGCTAAATAAATAACAAAAAGAGTTCATCTGATGTCTTTCACCTAACTAGCTTGCAGGTAAAATTTAAATGAGAATAAAATGGCCAAAAAAAAACCTAAAAGAGCAAAAACTAGGAGGTAAAAATTTAAATAACAAGGATAATTACCGTATATACTCGAGTATAAGCCGAGTTTTTTCGGCACAAAATTTCGTGCAAAAACCCGAAATCGGCACAAATTTTGTGCCGGAAAAAACTCGGCTTATACTTGAGTATATATGGTAATAAATTCTATAATTGTTTTAAGAACTATTGACTGCATTTAAATTAGTAAAAGTTAAAAAGGAGAAAGTGGTTTTCTCGCACATGGCTCATGCAGACAACTCATTTTCTTCTGACTTACTTCTTATAAGCAAATGATTAGCTGCACACATAAAGCTAGGATTAAATGAGAACATTTGCAATCATCCTTGAGATGTGCGATATCCCGATCACATACTTATGACATACATGACCACTCACTGCATAGCTCACAGACCCACTGACCCTAACTTCTTCTGCTAAGTGCCCAGAGCTATTAGAACTCTACTTAAGAGAAGGAAATGATAGTTACTTTATCCTTTTTAAATTCTACCAGATAATGTCTTTTATTTTTTCTGCCCATATATACCTCCATTTATAATGTAACTACTTATGTTCAAACTAGACTATTGAGTCAAAAAGTGATTGGTACCCTCATCTTATCCCTTCAGTTATATACTCTTAACTGATCCTCTAATATCGGCTTTATTCAACTATCCCAGCTTGTATCAGTCCCTGCTTAGCACTTATACCCAAGTGACTTTCTGTGATATGATACATACAAGCTCAAAATTACAAAGTATATGGAGAAACCCCAGCTGTGACATTGTCCTACTTCCTTATGTCCACTGTCGTCAAGCTCTGGCTCTTGGACACCTTTCATTTTCCCATAGACTCTGTTACCAAAGGGCTCTGTTTAGTTTTTATTTTATGGCTGAACATTATCAAGCCTTAATCTCAGTTCCAGCTCGATTATCCTAAAATTCCTGTGACTTTTAATGGAATTTCAAACCACATGCAATGCTTGAGTAACAAGACTCCCAAGTGATTCAGGATTAAGATATGTGGGACTTAGTGAACAGTCTTAGAAAATCTGGGAAGTAAATATATTTTCTCTCCTGCCTGTCCACATTCACCTTTCTTACCCCCAGTTCCTCCCTGTTCTTGTCTACCCTTCCCCTCCAGCAAGACACCGTCTATTCTCCAACTCTCTGGGCTTGACATGATAAATTCATTTATTAAAAAAGTATTTTGTATCTAAGACATTATAACTTAGGAATATTTATATTTCTAAATAATACTACACAAAGGAAAGAAACTCCTCAAAAGGAGACTAGTATGAAAATTGCTGAATTATAGAACTGGAAGGGACACGAGTCCTTCTTCCTTGGGTCCCATCGTGTGTAGATTATTCATTCAATTGTTCAACAAACATTTTTTGAGAGTGAATATGTACTGTCATACTGCTTGCATTGTTTTGTCCCAATTTGTTTGTACCACTGTTAGTTGGACACTTGTCTGGTGTCCCTTTCATTGGTCACCTAGTTTCAGGAACAAAACAAGCTTATTACACAGTTCACAAGCACCTAATGCATAGTACTCAGTAAATGTTTGAGGAATTTAATTAAGTCTTATCCATTTCTTCATTTTACAGTTAAGGAAAAATCTTGGAATCTTAAGGGACTTTTCCAATGTCATACATCTGGTCAGTGGGAAATACCAAATAATTCACTAGCATTTTATGTATCAGTATGGAAAAATATTTTTTGCATGTTAACCTTCAAATATACCACATTGGCACCCAACTCACTAGTCTATCTAAATGGAAATTCTTATTTTTTAAATACATCTGATTCAATTTTGAGTCTTTAGTGCCAATTTATTTGAAAATTATACTTTTAATTTGTGTTTTCTCCTATTAATCTATTCCTGATCCTGACACATTATAGGGTTTTGTGATTCTCATGCCAGTGTGGGCTGACAGGATCAGTGTCAGGAACAGCCTTGCTGTGCTCAGAGTACATTTATAAGACAAGCCTCAGTTTTAAGGAGGATGACAAAAACCTAGAATGATGTGGAAAAGGGTGAATAGGCTGTGGAGGATGAACAACACAGTAGTATGAAAAATGACTAGAGTATTAGAGAATTTTGGACCTTGAATATAAAGATTTTTGGAGAGTCCATTAACTTTATTTTCAAGTCTGTATGGGTATTGAATGTGGCAAATGACTAAATTTTGTGTGCGCATCTTCAGAGACAAGCTGAAGCAAAAGGAAAGAAATCAAACAATATCAATTTAAGCAAAATAGATTTATTGAGTCAGTTGGACTCAGGCTGTGAAAAAAGTGAAAGAGAGGAAAGAAAGGAGAGGAGAGGGGAAAAGAGAGGAAAGGGGGAGAAGTGGGGAGGGGAGAGGTGAGGAGAGAAGAGGAGAGGAGAGACTTTCGCCCTCCAACTATTCACACACAATCCTCTCAGGGTGTTCCCCTCTCCCCATCACTGATGACATCTAGGACAAGACTCTCAACCTCATTTAGACTCAAGTACAGTGTCATTTCAACAGTTGTTTGTTTATTTGTTTTGCTTTGCTTTGGGTTTTTTTGCAGTTTTTGACCAGGGTCAGGTTTGAACCTGCCACCTCTGGTGTATGGGGCTGGTGCCCTACTCCTTTGAGCCACAGGTGCTGTCCTCATTTCAACACTTTTTAAAGGCCTATCTACAACATAAAAAATACTCTGAGCCTTACCCTGTTTGAAGCTTCTCCCTTCCCTGTGTCTGAGCTGTCAATCTCAGAGTAATTGGTGTCTCTACCTTCCTAGCTAAATCTCTTAACCCCACTCCCTTGCTACTCCTTTTGATGGCCTTTGAATCAGACTCAGAGAGAGGGAGAAGACTGATTGGAAATTGCTCACTTGTATGAGATTGGTAGAGTTACCATCAGGGCTCTTTTGGTGATAAATTATCTCACTGGTGTTTTTGCACACTCCTTGGAACTCTTCTACTAAGGATTGCTCAGCTGCAGTCCAACCCAAGTGAAACGACCTCTTCAGCAGACTACTTAGCACCGATCAAGACTTCTGGAGATTCTTTCTGCTGCAGCCTCCTTGCCCTATTAGGCAGTCCTTTGGAGTAAGATCCTCTTAAGGTTGACCTATGGTCAGTTTTCCTGGTAGGGACACATATTTCTCTACAGCTTGAGTGAGTGCAGCTCATTGCCAGAGCTTCTCTTCCCTCTGCCACCAGCTTCAGCCACAGTCTTTCACCATTGGACGATTTAAGAATAACTCTAGTACCATATCTTCACACATCAAGAGCTTGACCAACACATGTGTTGGTGTTTTAGCCTGACCTTCCTTTGAAGCCTTCTCTCTTAGAATGGGGAGGAAGGTATTTACTTCTCCTCATCCCGGTGACACATAGAAAATATTCTTCTAAAACAGTCTTCCCCGAGGCTTTCAAACCAGCCTTCTACATATGCCTTGGGGTGAGTGATAGCTAGTGCAGTTGGGTCCAGTTTAGGGTCTTTATAAATCCAGCTCCTCAATTGAGAATATTTTGTTTTCCAACTTTGGGTCTCTAGAGACAACAGAAAATAATTCCACTGAACATCCTCTGACTTACCTAAAATGTTCCAACAATTCAGGGCAATTCAGAAAGGGTAGTTACCTCATGGACTGCTAAATTTCAAGCATAGGCTAAATCTCAGTTCTAGACCGTCTGGGCATAGTTAAGGCTCCAGCACAGATGAAGAAGGTGATAATCTCTAAGTTCCTTTTGGCTCTTGAAATTTAAAGATCCACAGGCTGCCTCTGTATCAGATGAGCTGAGAGGTCCCCTTTGTCTCCAAAAATAAATAGAGGAAAGAACATCAACAGAAAGCCGGAATATCATGCAACTCGATAAACATCCCCACATATCCTACTCAGCTATTATTTATTTGATCTCCTCTCATTTTGTTTGAATTGGCATTTCATGATAGCACCAAGCTTGTTATTTCAATTCTAACATAAAATCCCTAGAGGGATAAGAGGAGCATTCTGAGTTCAGATATATCAAGTATTCAGATAATCAAGAGAAGCTTAGAAAATAAAACAGTAACAACTTTGGCGCAGTTAAGTAATGTGGCAATATCCAACATTACTCTACTTAAAATAATTACAATGATAACAATTAAAATAATGTCACTCTCTCCTTCCTTTCCTTTAGGCTCTTACATTTTAATTGCACTTAGGTATTTGCTTTCTCAGGCCAGTTATCATCAAACACAGGATTCTTTCTGCTTCCAAAATGTGCTTCAGTTTAATTTCTCTTCAGCAACCGAAAGAAAGGTTGTTAAGACTCTGAGCTTTTTTCTAATCTTCTTGATCCTGAATTTATCAGCACATGCATTTTTTTTTTTTTTTTTTTTTTTCTTTCCCTGAGAAAATCTACATGCAGAACTCATTACTTTTCTGAGTGATCCTAAGGAGTTAACACAAACACACACACACACACACACACACACACACACACACACACACATAGAGCAAGCTAGGTAGATTCTCCAACTTTTGCATAAGGAACATGATAGGGAAGGTTAACATTTTACACCTCATGTTAAACAGTTTAAAATCCTTCAGATAGTTTTCGCTTTCACACCCTCTTCAGCTAAATCCCCACGGAAGATTTTTTTCTTCTTTTGACGTGTAATTACAATAATACTTTGGGCCCTTTTCTCCTCTCTTCTAGGTTTCCTAAGAAATTTCTCATTCTTTCCTTGACATGTGAAGTCAATTCACTCCACATCAGCACTGAGTGCACATTTTGTACATTCGAACACGCCCCAGGCTGCTTAGCAAACAAAAAGGGCCTCCTGACCGCCCTGCCCTCCTCAGAATACAATGTAGCCACCACCTTTGGTTACTAGAACACACTCACCAGGGCTTACCCCCCTTATCTGGTAGTCCAGATAACCTTCTGATATCTCTATTTAAATATGCAATCTTGGTGAAACAATGCAAATTTTCTTTATGACTTCTGTTGTGACACCTGAAGCTGCATGGGCAGTAATAACTGGGTTGTATTCTCCTCAGTTGTCACAGTAATCATGCTCAATCGCTTGACATGAAAACCAGACAAAGCAGTGAAATGGACTCTGCCACCAGCTCCCTGAGCTCTCACAAAGCCTTGGCTGTGAACGTCTCTGAGCCAGCAAGCCTTGAAGACATAGCCAACAGGATGTTTTTCCCTTTCCGGGGTCCACTTTTCTCACGGCTCCAAGGACTACATTCCGCAAGATTATTTGTATTTCTAATCAAACATCTAGAATGTGATTGGGTGGAAATAATGACAACAGTGATCCACATGATTATACCGTGAATTTACAGGGCACTTTTCAGAGAGCCCAAAACTCTAAGGATCAGAGGCTCCCCAGCATGTCTCTTCCTTAAATGTCATAATCTAGAAACTAGTGATTATACCTATACGTGAAGATTTATTTTAAAACTTGAAATGCTTTGAAGGGCTACCCATAAATACAGAACACTGGTGGCATGTTCCACCCATTCCCGACTCTAAGAATGACAACTAGGAAGCTGGCAGCAAGTTCTCGTGCCTACCACGGTGGTAAAATAGTTTACTTTCTGCCTGAGGAAAGCATTATGACAAGCGTCAGGTATCATTAGAGAAGTTGTTCAGCTACTGTCAGGCCCCAGATAATTACAGACCACAGTTTCTTCTAAGACATGCTCCCCATTCTCCACACGGCAGTAACTGCCTCACACCACCTGTTCTGTCAACACTGCACGCAGAGAGTGTGAGAGACAGGCCTGCTGCTCACCTAAGGTTAATGATTGCCCTGTGGCTTTTCTCCCCAGTTTACACATTCTAATGTATTCCTGCTGCATTGTCACCTGGCAACTTTTACAGGGAAATAAAGAAGCACACTGCAGGTCAAGATTACCTGTAGACTTCCTTATTGATTCTCTGTGTTTGTCTGTGTGTCTGTGTATTTAATTGACAATGTTGTTGCAATTCCTATGAGTCACATTGGGAAAGGAAGAACCAAAGGCAAAGAAATGACTTGAATTAAAGTTATCCCTCCAAAAGTGTGTTGCTGAACAATACAAGGAATGTCCTTGTAGGGTTGTAAAATGACGTTCATAAGGGTTATCTCATACTGCACCAGTCAGGTATGATTGCTCTTTTGATTTAAATTAACACTTTGCAAAATAAATACACACAAGTACATATTAAGGTGCTTCATCATTCACTCCTTAAATGCTGCCTTTACTTCAAAAGTGTCAGTCTTTATGTGGTTGTGGGATCATAATTTTGACCCAACAGAGCTGCTCTTTATGTTGGGAAAATGAAAGTCCTTTGAAAATTAATAGGTCTGTGTGTCATCATTTATTTTGCAAGGATCCAATCATGCTGATTTTTGCCTTGTAGCAATTTAAAGAGAGTGCCTATCAGCCTCATCTGAGAGACACAGATCATGACATAATCTTTCCCAGATTTCCCCAATTTGTCCTATCTCCCATAACCCCTCCAGGTCACTATGTCAATTCTCCTCCAGACAGTAATGAGTTGAAGCTAGATGTCCCAGTAAATATGAGCATATATGAAGAGATCAGAACATCTTGCCCAATAAAGTAGCAAATTTAGGTTAATTCATTGGAATTTCCTAAAATTGTATTTGGAATGTCTTGGAAATTTTCTTCCCTTGGAAAATGCAATACAAAAGTAAAATTGCATTTCCCCAAAGGCATCCATCCCAAGGCTCAGGGCCATCCACAGGAAAATACAACTGTCTGTGGCTTATCTGCCTGGGTCTCTAAGAAACTCTGCTAATCTCCAGTTCCTTTAAGTGGCTAATTTTTACTACATCTTGGGCATACAGCTGTGTGGCTTTAGAGACGAGATTCTTTCTATAAGCTGTATCTAAAGGCAATCTATTTGATCAAAGAATAATGTCTGACTTCATCTTTTATCATGTCCTATTGATACATGGGCTGCAGGTGAAATCCTGCAGTTACTTTGTTTAACGTTAAAAATAATTTCATTTTTCTGGCAGAAGCTGGTCTTACTGATCATGCTGCTGCTTGGAAGTTTGGAGAATCACGGCTTTTACCTAACTTTTAGTAGTGAGAGCTGGTAGATTAAGAAAAAAACCCAGATGGGGAGAAAGACTGCAATATAGAACAAGAATAACAAGTCTACTATAGTAGCTATTTCCATAATCCAAAAGAGAAAGGGAAATTGTCAAGGCAGCAGGAATTGCTTTCAAGAGCCGTCTGCACTCCAATTCTAAACAAAAATGCAGCCGAACTTACTCAGATCTCCTACCCTCTTCTTCAGTTCAGCTGAGAATTTCAATTTAATCTAGTGCTGCAAAACCAACAGTTCAGTAGAAAACACCACAGATTCTGAAGGAAAAATCATCTTACTATTGCATGAACTATATTTAATTTGAGAAGATCTGAAGATATTTTCCCCAAGGTATTATTCTTCTTGTCTTTAGTTCAAATCATCTGTTAAATCTTCTATTTGAAAACGTGGAGTTCATATAGGAAATGTCAATGCCCGTGGTCTTGGGACCTGCTATAGTTGGTACTCATTCTGTTGACTTGGACGTCTAATACGGTTGTTAAAAGGTTGAGGACCTATTAATTTCAGCCCTGGGAATGGCAATGGGCACTATCTAATGTGAATGCTAAATCTGAATACAACATAGAGAAAACCCTGAATTCTCAGTAAGTCTAGACCTATTTCTATGTATGGCTCCCATAACAGATAACAGATGTTCCATGCACTGCAATAAAATATGGGAAATAAATCTATTTCTAGAATTACACAGAAAGGATGTGGTTTTAGACTCAGGCAAACCTAACTCCATGTTAATACACGAAGAGACTACACTGCCTACTGGATAACCCATAATGTTTATAACTTAAGTGGTTTCTCACCAACATAACCAACTCAATAACCCACAAATGGAGGTAGTTGTGGACATTGCAGATTGACCAAAGAAGTGTTAAATGCCCAATATTTTTCATCTAATGCTGAAAATAGTCCTTAAACTTCAGAATAGTCCTTAAACTTCAGAATCAAAAGGACTCATATAGAAGCTAAAGAACTTACCCAGAACAGTGTCAAAGGTCCTACAACTGAAAAGAAAGATAAATCTGTTTTGTCTGGAAAAGGATAGGGATATAATTACAATTAAATAGATACTGCATTCCAGACATTTTACACATATACACAACTCATTTACTTATCACTGTAGAGCAGATTTTTTTTTTCAATTTTACAGAAAATGAAATTGAGAGTAAGATAATAGAAATAATATCCACAATGATTGTTTCTGTTACTATTATTGTTAACATTTGGAAGAACAATATGTCAGTTACTATACTAAGTACTTTAAATGTATTATCTCATATAAATCTTTCCAGAAAAGGAAGATTTTTTATTCTCATTTTATAAATGTAGAAATTGGAGCTAACAGAATTGGAATGACTTCCCCAAGACAACACAGCAAAATGATAAAGCCAACATCAAAACCATAGGCAAGTGGTACATCTCTCTTAGAAAATGTCTAGTGGGTTTTCTGGTTTTTACTGAAAGACCCCCCACAGGAAAAATAAAAAACAGCCACTTCCCCTGGGCCACAATCAGCAAGTGGCACAGATATAATATGCTTTACTTGCTATAAATCTGAACATTTTATAAATCACTAAATACATGAAATATGGTAGTCGTCTCTAAGTTACCACTAACCATTGCAATAATTGAAAGCTTATAGTATTCACAGAAAAAATAAAGGCAATATTTATAGCATTAAATCTAGTGTCAGGTATTTGGGTTCTAGTTAGTGGTATACTCAGGGGTAGTATTATAGTGCTTAGTGCCTACTAACATAGCAAATAAGAAGCTTCGTCCATACAACTTCTCTGAACTTCTTGCCAAGAAATCTCATGGTGATATAAATAATACTCTGAATGCTGAGAAATACATTCTCAGCTTATTTCTCTTCATTTGACCTGCATTTACTTAATTATTAAAAGTTGTTTTCAATTTCAGGCATAGAGACCTTTAAAGATTTTTGTCAATCAAGGCTACATTTGGTTTTTGATTATTATTGTCCCAGAAAAATTATGAAATATCTTGAAATATATACATTGATAAACAAAAAAGTCCTGTGAAGAAGTTGGGAAATATTTTTATATTGTCCTAAAGCACCTACAGGATTTCAAAGGAATTTTGCTAGATATGTTTCCTAACATTGCTGTTGAAGTCTCTGGGGATTTTCTACTTACAGACTACATAAGGGACCTGGAACTATTATTGGAGTGTGCTCACAGCAGAGAGTACCGCTCCATTTCCCAGCAGCCCTTACAATTAGCTTGGCCATGTGATTGGGTCACAGCACTAGTATTAGGGCAGAAGTGATATTCCAAGAAATTTTCCAAATCTCTTCTCCCTAATCTGTGCATCAGGAAGTGAAAGTTTCAGAAATGGTGAATTCATTTAATGGAGGGATCTAAATTCTCCAGTAGCCACTTGGAGTAAAACTTTAGAACTAGGAACCTTGTGTCAGTATTTGAAGTTAAGCCACAGAAAACTATTGTAATAACAGCCAGACTTATTTTGTAGTAACCTTAGATCTAGAAAACTAAGATATTATAAGTATATACTTCATAAAGTGCCTATGAGGATGGAATAAGGTAATGAACTTACATGCATAGGAATCATTAGCTATGGATTTCAGTGTATTAGCTAAAGAATACAGAAAGTCGAATATATGTTCTATGATACATGCCTATGTAAATGAATACACATACAACTATAGGTATATAGGTAAACACACACTTCACTCAATCCACAAGCTCTGGGAAATATGGAAAAGGAGCAGCCCTTTAGGATGTCCATTCGATAGTTACCAGATATAAAATAAAGAAGGAAAAAGAACATGAATTTTAGGACAATCTTTTGGTGTTATGGCAGGCTTCTACCAGCATTTTTCCTCCCTGGAGCAATAAAACAGAAGATTCAGTCATGTAGAATCACAGAATGACAGCCCCAGAGTGAACTCAATGTAGCACTTTATATTGAAAGCCCAGAGCTACCGATTTCAGGCTTGTTCTCCAACATTACAGCCTCTGCACTTTATTATAAAGCAAGCATGAGATATCACAAAGCTACAAAGCTGCTGTGGTTGACTTCTGGAATGTTCAGAAGCCCCTCCATACTCAACTGAATTAGACAGCCTAAGAGCGCTTTCACAATTTTAGAAAATATCTCATGCTTTCTCAAAAGAAGTTAGAGGAAACACTAGAATGACTGGCATGGTTGAAATCAGGACACCTATAGAAAAGAATATAACTGTTCAAGGCTAGCCCATTAAGTGATCAAGTTGTGTTGATATCCAGTCAGATTGGTTCAAGAGGGAAAATACAAATTCAGAGCCACTTTCTATTCTACCACATAATCTCCATATAGATCTGAAAGAACTGGGCCAGGACACTGAGTCTGGATAGAATTTAAATGTCTTTCTGAAAAATTACAGCCCAGATGAAACTTCTTGTTCAAGACCATATCCTCTTCTATTTGATTATTCTCCATATTACATTGCTTGACCTGCTATCTTGGCCCCTCTGAGCTCTACAACTCTAAGAAGGTGAAAGATGAAAATATATTAATATTTGTGATTATGATCTCTTAATACCTCATTCCCTGTAATCATAGTCTGTTCCATCTGTTACTATATAGGGATTTAAAAAAAAAAAAAAAACGGAGGCAGGTATCGTGGGTCAACACCAGGCCACTGAGTGAGATGATGAAAGCTAGAGAGAACACAGGAAGATAGCAGGAGCTTTCATGATAATGACAAGAGTCTATCCTAAAATGCCCCAACACTGCCATCCCTTAAGAGAAGCAAGATCAGAAAGCCTGGTACGGAGCTGAAAGGCCAAGCAACAAGTTCTGCCAAATAACTTCGACTTGGATTTGAATTTCACCTCCTGCAGGTGTCGGAGTTTTTCTTAGGCCATGGTATGTGACATACCTTTTTTTAGTCCCTGAAATGGCTTTAGGTCAGAGATCTTGGCTGCATTCTGTTTCTGGGACAGAATCTTTCAACAAATTTTGAAATGATTGAGATGTTTTACAGCAGCCCAGCCCAACCCAGTCTGGGAGAAGTGCAGCCCAGTTTCCAGCCCAGTGCTGGGAGTGCTTTGAGGCACTGTGCTCTGTTGCCATCAGGTGGTTACCTTGCACAGCTACTTCATTCTTTCCAGCCCTTCTGGGTTCAATTCTGGCTCCCTCCTCCTGGACACCACATACTCATGTTCTGCTCTGTATGTCTTGGCAAAAGACATCTAATGAATTATGTCACAAATTTTCTAAGATTTAGCTTATCTTAAGGTAAGCTGGGGAGCTTGGGCATTGGATATATACAAATAACTAGGCAATTCAGGGAACCCTTTCACGGCAATCTCACATTTTTCACATTTTCCCCCTCTTAGAAAAAAAAAAAAGTTGTTTTCTCAGTGCAACAATCACCTATTGCCACCAATGATACTGTTTATATGTATAATACCATAGCAATTGTGCTGAGTATATATTACATAGTTCCCAGTCAAAAGTCAGGAGGCTCAAAATGAAGAAGAACTGGTGTTTTATATAACATGTAACATCAGATCCTAATACATACAAAGCAAACAGTTTTGTAACATTTGAGTATTCAAATTTCATAAAATCAATTTATTTTTAAAATGTGTTATTTTAATGCAGATATTAATATTTTGAAAAATTACTTGAGTGTATCACTTATCTTTCTAAACATAGTTTGCTAGGTATACCATAACAAAATAGGGTGGAAACAGAAATTTATTTTGTCAGTTTCCGGAGGTTGGAAAGCTGAACTCAGGTTGCAGCAGGGTTTTTTCTCCTGAGGCCTCTCTCCTTGGTTTACCAGGAGCTGCCTTCTCACAGGCTCTCACATGTGCACATGAGCATCTCAAGTTCTGTTAGGGTTAGGGCTTCAACATACGAACTCAGTCCATAGTCCAGGTCATACATTAAATAACATAGGAGAGTAAAACAGAATAATCACAGACCTTAGGACCAATTGTTTCCTGATAGAGTCTAGGTTGATTCAGTAGTGGATGCCACCATTGGTTTTTAATCCAGGGGTGGGGGTGGGGAGTTCTTTCCACTGGCTAAGCCATTTAAAAATATATTGAGTGTCTTCTTCATACCAGATTCTGTGGCAGATGCTGTACATATGAGATCAGACAATCAAGTTCACAAACTCATCCTAGAAAAAGTGCTACATGCCTCGTTACTGAATATCACTATAGTCACCTTTGAGGTGGTCTCCTTGCAAAGCTATGCACTGATGCCAATGCCTCATCCACTCTTCAAAGCAATTTTGGAAATCGTTCTTAGGAATACCCATCAGAGCTGTCATCATATATATACCAGGAATAACTCCTGTCTTTAAGAAGCTTGGAACCTACTAAACTGCCAGGAAAATACATGAACAACCTAATGTAATTATAAATAAGTGCTACAGTAGAAATATAGATGGGACATCAAACAAGCAAAAAGAACTGCCTCAGTCTTCCCAGAAATTGGGAGGGTTCTAGAGTGTCCTATATAGAAGAAACCGGTAAAATACGAAATTAAGAAAGAAAAAGAAAAATGAAAGAAGAAAGATAAAGCACTCCAATAGGATATTTGGTGGGACCTAATGTTGCCTAATATAACTTTCTGCAAGGTGAGAAATCTTCAGTATCTGAGCTGGGCAAAATGGTAGCAACTAGACACATGTGGCTAATGAGTACTTGAAATGTGTCTTGTGCCACAAGGTAACTCAATTTTTTTAAATTTTGTTTCATCTTTATTGTTTTAAACTTTAATAGCCACACATGACTAACAATTACTGTATTTGACACCACAGATTTAGTGGAAAAGGCTTCTCGTGCATTTTCTGCCTCTATACTGTCCGTATGCACAACACACTCCTATTCAACAATATTTCTCATAATATGTGAGATTTGTAGCAAGATATGTAAGTAGAAAATTGGCTGACAATATAAGGCAACAAGTAGGAATCTTCATTCCAAGAGTTCCCATGTATACACATGAAATTCTTACCCCCATCCACACAACTGCCACATGTCCATGATTTTTCATTAAACCCTAGGAGGCAGGAGGATGGGTGGCAGACTTTCCTCTTAAAAGAACTACACCCTCATTTGCCAGCAAATGAATAAGCTTCTTTTTACAGACAAAAATGAGTTACAAGATAGATCATCCCAAGTGTTTGTCGGCATTCTCCACAAAAGCAGAAGAAAGCTAATGTTTCCATTTCAAAGGCATTCAGGCAGGAGGAATTGTCACACAGGAGAGGATCAGCAGTTTTATTCTATTCACATGTTCAAATGATTGGATGAAATCCATCCACAGTAGGGAGGACAGACTGCTTTCTTCATTCTATTGATTTAAATGGATCTCATCCAAAAATATCCTCAAGAAACACACAGGATGTTTAACCAAATATCTGGGCATTATAGTGCAGACAAGATAATGCATAAAATCAAACTTCACACCAAACAAAAACTTATTTGAGGCTCTTAACCATCTCACCCATACAAGAGTTAGGGGAAGAGTTTTGGAGAGAATTTGTAGGAACTCTGGAGAGAAACAATTGAGGGTAGTCTGTTGTAAGAAAGACTAGCTCTAAGCAAAAGAACTTGTTTACCCCTCACCTCAACCCTAATGAGATTGCTTCAACAGAGAACTTTAATAATTGTCCTTGCTATTGGGGTAGTGTAGTGGATTAAAGGCTGATTCATACTTGAAAAATGCAAAAAGTACAAGGCTGGCTAGCTGTTCCAGGTGAAAAAAGGAAGGAGAGGCAGCAAATTTCAGTTGTCCAACAAAACTTGGTTGACACAGAGTATTCAAGAGTGTTTGTTATGATGAGATTTGGGCCATGTGTGAGCTCCTTTATTACAAGCTTGCCTACAGGGGCAAGTGGGCCTCAGCACAGTGACGTTAAAATGTTATAACATTCCTAGAGTCAGAGAAGAGCATGTCAGCTGCATCAGGAAAAATGAAAGCGTGCTCCCCAGTGCTGACAGGGCTAAAGAGACTCACAATCTCACCGCCCAAGAAGTAGGAGACTTTTAACTTCAGTCAGGTCTTGAGGGTATGAAATCAACTTTTGAACATACCAGTCAAGTAGGATATTTCCAGCCCACATGCCTCTTCCTCCACTGTACTTAAGAGAATTAGAAATCACAGTTACCGAGTTGAGGCAAGAACTGGTGTAAAACAAAAAAGCTGACCACACACACACGTTCCCAGGAACAAACTTGCTTTGTACCAGTTGGCCTTAGCTAGGAAAAGGGGAACAATAGTAATTTGAATCCAGCCATACATTTTATCTATAACATGGAGCTAGACAATCCAAGGGATGTCTAAGAGGCATTATTGATGGCTTTAAATGAACATATTTTATATAAGTGGTGAGGAAGAGAGGGTTTACATGCCTAGGTTTCTGTTTGGGGTAATTCTCTCCAGCTATATTCGATGATTCCATGAATATATTACCTAAAATTAATTAGAAAGTCGATGGTGTTTTCATCTAGGGCAGAGGAAAGTGTTAAGGCATCACGGAGAACAAAACAACTATTCCCTATCTTATAGTTCTGCCTATTCTGTGTACCAGATATATACACATTTAAAAATCAAATGGTTGGTCAATGACAGGGAGGAGATATGAGTCAAGATTTGTGTTGTCTAAAGTACCTTTAAAAACAAATATTCTAACTCTCTCAAACCAGAATAGAATCCCTTCTATGAAGGATGGGGAGCCATTGAATGATTATAAAAGGGCGACAATAAATAGACATATGTTATAGAAGCCAAACCCGATACTTACATGGGAAAGAGAGATGGACCAAAGTCACAGATGAAATGTGAGCATCTGCTGGGAGATAAATACAACCGTCCTGGTGAGAGGTGATAAAAGCCTTAGGTAAGGCAAGGGATGCAACAAAGAGAAGAAATTTGGGAGAAATTTAAGAGACAAAATTAACAGATCTTGATGACACAATTGGACATAAGAGTCTTTGAGGAGGATGCTCAGCCTTCTGACTTGGGTAATTCTCTCTTGCTATATCATAGCAGAAACCCCAGAGGTATAAGCTGAGGCTTGGCTTGGCTGAAGACGATCCTTATAGTTACCAAGTTAGAGCCAGTCCTAACTTGAGTAGGTGGGCATTTTGCTATCTCATATTACTCACCTTGCTTCACTGTATTTGGGTGAAGAACGGTCCCCACAGATGTCTATGGCTTAATTCTGGAGACTGCATCCATTAGCTCACATGGCAAAGAGATTGCAGCTGCATGGGGAATTATGTTGCTGACCTTAAACTAGGGATGAGTGACACAATGTGAGAGAGGCTTGAATGATCACTGTGGGCTCTGAGGATAGAACAAAGCCAGAGACCATGGTACATGGGCAGCCTCAGCAGCTGGACAAAGCAAGGAAACGCATTTTCCCCTAGAATCTCCAGATAGGAATGCAGCCCTGCCAACATGTTGATTTTATCCCAGTGAGACTCTTTCAGACTTCTGACCTCCAGAGCTGTCAGATGACGAATTTGTGTTGGTTCAAGCCACTAAGTGTGTGGGAATTTGGTACAGCACCCAAGGAAACAAATACATTTACCATTTACCCTTCCTGATCACATCTCTGGTCTCAGCTTCATCGATGCTCCTAATTTGCTTACCTCTAACTAACACTTTATAGTTTTCTTAACTTGTTATTTGCAATTTATTTAAACAGTCTTTATGAGCAGGTTATGATATCCCTATTACTGTGTGACTGTCACTGAAGTAAAACTGCCAGGTGTATTCCCTGTGAACCCATCAAATTATCTCAGTACAAACAGGAACGCAGGTAACACTAAAGGATGCGGTCTCTTTTTTTCCCCTGCTCTTATCTAATCATTTGACTAAAACATCTCTCAAGTAATAAATAATTTACTTATAAAATTTAAGCAGCTTTCTGTCGCAAGATATAATATTTATTTTGCTGTTGAATTAATTAATTTTGGGGAAATGCCAGGTAAATGTTAGCTCTTATCCTTTTCTTATTTATAGTAAGTACATAACCTTAAACTTAATTCCATGCAATAGAAAATGCTGTGAAATGTAAGTGGTAATGATGGATAGACATTATTTGCCCTTATGACTTTATCTGTAACCTACATAGAATATTCAGAACTTGAAGTGATGAAGATAATCTCTCTCAGGCCTAGCTTGACCCAACACTCATGAAACATAGATGTGAATGATTGGGGCTGGCAGACTTAAAAATGAATGTGCAGCCACCACAACTTTCTTATAACTTTAAAATGGGGGGCGAGGAAGGGAGGAAGGGGGAAGACTCCAAGCTGTGTCTTTGTAGCAGTAGGAATAGTATACACATTTATGTAATATTAGACATACATTTCCAAATAGAGACAGAGGCTGTTTCGGTTCAGTTTTGAGGTCACAAGTAGTCTAACATCGGTCTTACGCTGTGGATCTCCCTACTAGAAGATGGGTCACAAGAGCACGAATGCTTTTTATTTCCTGTGCCGCTGCCAGATGACCTAGAGGTTAACAGAAAAGAGGAATGGGGCTTCCAAACTCAAGGACTGTATCACACTCTATAGGACCAGGAATGATGAGAACATTATACTCTTCCACAAAGTGGCAGCCAGCTAGACAAGAAACCAAAGAATCTGGCCTCTGGCTTATTCTTAACTGTAACACTACCACGTCAAAGGATGAAAATGTAAAATGGGTCAAGAAAAAATGCACAAACGATACAAGTGAAAGAAATTGAAACTTAACTTCACTCAGAAAGCCAGCCAGCCAGAGACTTACTATAAAATTCAAGAATTTTTTACCTAGCTTATGCCATTAAGCCACAAAGACACAAGAATCCTCTGTAGGAAAATGATACTAGGAGCTCTCGTGTGATTACAGTTGAGATATCATAGTTATAAATTTCATGTGAAATAAATATCTAAAACATTTGAAAGTTGTTTACGTTTCTTAAAATTGAGTGATACGTCATAAAACTCAAAATGCAGGGTAATTGCAGTCTCTGTGGCATGTCTGTTTGTATAGCAAAATCTATATTTGAGCATTTCTAGAGAACTAAGGTGTAATCTACCACAGCTGTGTAATTGAAGAAGCTCTGATGCATGGATATACAAGTTATTTTCAAGCAGCAGAGCTTAGGGTATTTTTCTTTCGGAATGAAAGTGTAGAGTTCTAGGTTATAATTGTATTTCTACCACACTGGGAGAGCTCACAAATGCTTATGTTGTGATAGAAATAAATCCTAAAACAGACGGTCTAAATGTCTGGAATTTCACCTCTTCAGACGAAAGTAGTTCTTAATTAACTTTTAAATGCCATAAGCAAAATGCACCTGAGATTATATACAGAGTAACTCCTGGATGGGAATGTTGATTCAAATGTATATTTTGTAATACATAAATGTCCTGAAATACATCAGCTTCCTGTTCACATTACCTGTATCCATTAAAATATTGAAGGCAAAGTATTCTGTGGCACATTTAGAAGAATGTCATTTTATATCTGTGTGTGCATGTTGCTCTGTTCACCTTGTGGACTATGGTGTCATACCAGGTACTTGGAACCTTCCATAGACTATGCTGTATGGAAGTCTTGTAGCCTCTTTTCCACTTTATGAATTCAGCAGTAGTTGGCTTTCCCCTGAGTTTTCCCAGGAAAACAGACTTTCCCCCAAATATCACCAGAGGGTTTCATTCTGTCTCTTGCCTTAATGAAAGACTTGCAATTCCAAGTAGTTAGCTATGGACCACACCTGGGTATGCCCCTGAACTAACTTTAGCATGACTTCAGCTAATAAATATAACCAAAATTCTTCTCTTCCCTACAAGAAATTAGCCAAAGGGAAGGTCACAGGATCACCAGGGACTAATCAGGATTTTTAAGCATTTTCTTGTTCATTTAAAAAAAACCATATTATTTGTAATACTCAGAACAATGAAGACTCTCTGTTCTGCACAAGTGGACCTTGAAGTTGTTCTATGGGCGATAGCAGGGAATGCAGTTCATTGCAAAGCCTTCGTCCAAGGTCAGTATCCAGCTAGAAAGGCGGCCTCTCTTAGAATATGAAGGGACTCTCATGAGGAAGTAAGAGAAGAGGGGTGACAAGCCAGCCTCATATCAGCTGAAATTAGAGTCAGCGAGGATGGCAAAGGGCACACAGAAGGACACAGCACTTAGTTCCATTTTTAATCCCACTATTTAAATTTTACTTCCTATTGTTTGACAATAATATCCCTAACTTTGCAAATAGCATAATAGGTTTAATGCAAGCACTATAATGACAATATTAGAATTAGTTCATACAGCACTAGCCTGTGAACTTTTTGGTAGATGTGGAATTCTGTAAGAAAGACATAATCATTTTTGCATGTCCAGAATCTAACATGGTACTGTGTATTTGGCAGATAGTGGGTGCCAGAGAAGTGTTTATTAATTTGGGTTTTAAAAAAAGTCCCATAAGTCTAATGTCTGTCTTCCTTAGCATGGACATTTCTAACCCCTACAGATTTTAAATATGAAGTATAAATAAAGTATTTTTAGTAACACCATATGCAGCATCACAAGACTGATCAGAGTCTTCATTTTTTGCATCTTTCATTTTACTGATTATATAGATGTGAATGAACACTTCAAGGAAAGATGGGTGTTCAGACTTGAGACTTATTTAAGGAAGTAAAAATCCCCGTTAGCTTGACCAGAACATGAAATACTGGAAAATTTCAGTAGTCTCACTCAAGGATATATTTATTCACAGTGGGTAGTCAATAAAAGTGGTTAAGTGATGAACTGCTAAAGGAATAATGGTGGGGGCACTCAGTGGGAATAAAAACTAAATGAACAATGAAATAAATTCCTAACCAACATGGGGAAAGCACCCGTAGCATTAAATCCTGGATAGCTATAATTGTGGCCATGATCCCATATCTTCAGCTCCTCCAGGAAGATTTAGAAGCAGAGCAAAGTGCAAAAGATTACATATTGTGATGCTCTGAGCAGTTTTTTTAATCTCCCTTTCTTTCAGACCAAGTAAAAGAAAAGTCTCACAAAGGCATAAGATCTCAGTTTTTGTGCATTAATTCCCTACCCTTTATCTAGTCCTCCTCTCTTAGAAGGCAGCTTCTAATTTGGATCACTTTGTGTCCAGCTATGCAGAGCTGGGAAAGCACATGGGAGAAGGTCTGCAAAGAAAGAGAGACTATCTACCCTGCTTCAAGCTTCACTCAGCAACAGACTGCAAAGGCTCCTCAGTCCAGAATAAAATGATCACGATCCGAAGTCTGGCAATCCTTGTTCACAGAACATGTACCAGCATTAACAGAAAGTGTGCATTTCTTTCCGGGTGACTGACAGCAGAGCTGCTATCTGTCAGTCAGGCTCTAAAACACCTCTGTCCCTGGGGATGTCCTATGCAAGACAGCTCTCCTCCTGTCAAGAAAATGGCACTTCCTATACTCCCACTTGAGGTGAAACCTGGAAAGATGAAATAATTGGCCTATCCTTGACCTGAACCTCTCTGAAGCTTTGGAAGCGTTCAGATAAGGCACACACTTGCACCCTAAGACAACAAAGCACCCAAAAACCTGAGTAAAGGATGAGAGGTGAGACAGGATAGAAATGTGTTTTTTCTTGTCACTTATTAGAGAACTGGATCTGGTAGTGCTTGATTTGTTTGCAAATTTCCATGACATCAGGCAACAAAGCAGAACTCAAAGGATTAACATTTTCTCCACTTTTAAGACATATATAAAGAAAGCACTAGTTATTCAATGATCAAAGAAAAATCTTCCCCAAAAACCTTTTAAGCAGTAGAACTCTGCCAACGTTTTCAGGTCTTAATGATGAATTTCATTAGCCTAGCAGGTCAGTATCCATTAAGTTTAGCCTATCCCTCAGACAGACAGAACCACTGTGGTTTCAGAGAATAACTTTGGAGGTAGACTGCTTGACTTGGAGACCTAGGTCTCTACTTGATAGGTAAATGACTCAACATAAATTATTTAACCCCTCAGTGCCTTGATTTTCTTGTCTATAAAATGGGAATAGTGATAATGTACATATCTCACAAGTATTTAATAGAAGTGATAAACTTAAAAGAGTACATGTAACATAGTAAATTCTTAAGCGTTAGTTACACCCAACATGGCATTTAAACATGAAGTGAGGACGAAAAGTTGTGTAGGCTTTATGGTCTTGTTGTAGAATGAAAAATGACTTTTGCAAATGACTTTTAAAAAGAAGACGACAAAAAAACCTTGGGAACATAAAAGGGAATAATACCTAAGGCTGTTGTGATAACACATTATATGCAAGAAGAATAAAGGTCCTTGTACGATGGAAATGAAGTTAAATGTGTTTTTCATGAACATTTAAAAATTTCTGTGATTGAATCAGCCAACTATTAAATTTTAAATTAAGAAAAGCCCTATAGAGAAGATAGACAGCCATCTAGGCTACAAAAATGGATATTAAAAAATATTAATTTGATTTCCACATAATCTCTGTATAATATTAATATAAATGTCTACAAAGTAGACTAGTTGATGTACACAAAAAAATTATATCAAAAATTAAGCTTAAATTAGGTATTTCTAACAAATCAAGCAAGTGGTCCATATAAAACACATTATTTCTTTCATACATATAAGCATATTTAAATAGCCGTTCCAAAAGGAAAAGCAAGAAAATAATATGCTTGCTTTTTGAATGGACCCCAAGGTAGTAATAATGTTCTTAGTTCCATTTGGGATTTATTTACATATTCATTATACAAATGATATAAATAAGCCAATTTCCTTGCCATCATATTAAGTCTTACTCAGAATATTATGGAACTTTAGAGGCATTTTAAATAATTGACCTCTAATTTTCAAAGTTTAAAACAGAAATCCACAGAAAAGAACCTACTTCCCCAAATTATCAATAAAATAATTCACATGTTTGTCTCACGCAAAAGAGTTTGTCCTCATTCAGGAAGGACAATACAACTTTGCACGGTCAGTATATTTACTAGTTTCCCAGGGCTGCCCTAAGAAATCACCACAAACTAGGTGGCTTAACACAAGAGACATTTATTCTCTCCTGGTCCTGCAGGCCAGAGGTCCAGAATCAAGGTGCAGTTGCTGCTGCCTTCCCTCTGGAAGCTCCAGAGGCGCCCATTGCCGAGTCTGCCATTTCTGGGGACTGTAGTCTTTCCTGATAAACTCTCCTCTCAAGACCCTTCACTTACTCACCTCTTTTGCCATATGAGGTAATATTTACAAGTTCTGAAGATTCGGATGTGGTCGTATCTTACATCTTGGAGGGCAGGGAAGGACTTGAGGAGCAACACTGAGCCCGCTGCTGCCAGGCAGCGTAATGAGCCTGCGGATCCCCCCAAAGGAGACGCTTCATTTCTGAAGGACTTCAGGTGGTAAAAGCTTAAAGGTTCATTGTCCTTTACCTTATGTCTTGCAACTCACTCCTCCTAATTAACTCAGATGTGGTAATAGTATTACAGAATTATATTAATTCAGCAAATCTCTTTTATGTAAAGCTCAGAGTTCTGGTTAACCATGGCATGTGAACTATAGTAGAACATGGAAAATTGGACACATCTATTTATCTCTTCTCGTTCCTGACATTTTAGCAGTTAAGGAATAAAACAAATAAACTCCCAGCATGTTGAAACATTATGGTACAGGATACAATAGCAGAATAGGTATAAACCAAATTTTGGAAGATGGAAAGCAGATGGCCAAGTGGTGAATGACCTCACAGAGCAGAAAAATATAAACCTAACCTTGCAAAGGAAGACATCAATCAGATGAATAGGAATACATACTGAAATTTCCAGAAAAGATGGAGAATTGGAGGCATAATATTTGAAGGTCAGAGTGAGAGATAATAATCTTTTTCTTGCAATTCCTAAATTTAAAATTTCTAAAAACCAAAAATATTGTTAAAACTCATTTGGCAGCAATACCTGAGATTATCCAAACTAATTTTCTATCAAAATATGTAAAATGTGTAAAGCTAATTACAATCTTTATTCATCCCTTTGGTGTGAACATTCTGGTTTGATTTAAAAGGCTCATGCGGGTCCCATTAGGTAACACAGTTGAAATATGAATAACATGGGCTTGAACTGTGTGTCTCCTCTTATCTGTGGATATTTTCAATAAATATATTGGCACCATTTTTGGAGGTTGCAATAATTTTAAAATTCTCAGATGAATTCCATAGCTTGGAAATATGGAAAAACTTAAGAAAAAATTATATATGTCATGAATGTATAAAATATGAGTAGATACTAGTTGATTTTACCATTTACTACCATAAAATATACACGAATCTATTATGATGTTAAAATTTATCAAAATTGATGCACATAAGAGTCAAGAGATATATAAACAAATATAAAGATATAGTATTAAATCATAACTGCATAAAATTAACTGTCATTTATACTTACACTATAGTAATACCTTCATAGCTATCTCCTGTTGCTGTTGTGGTGAACTCTAGTATTGTGAGTACTTGCTTTACACATCAAATGACCCTAATTATCTTCATGTGAGCAGTTTGTCTTTCCAGTAAATTACGTATCACAATAAAAAGTGATCTCTTGAGGTTCTCATGTATTTTACATTGTATTTAGTGCAATACTGTAAACCTTGAATAACCCTATGGGACCCATACAAAGTGCCAGTAGTGGTGCTGGACATGTTCTCAAGAACAGAGAAAAGTCATGACAATACAAGGAAAAGTTAGATTGCTTGAAGGGTACCGTAGATTGGTATTGCTGCTACAGTAGCCTGCCATTTCAAATACATGATGATTCATTTTGTAAAGTTACATGTACTATGGTACTCTAATTATTTTCTCTTCCTTGTGATTTTATTAACATTTTCTTTTGTCTAGCTTACTTCATTGTAAGAATACAGTAATACCATAAAATACTACATATATGCATTAATCAACTGTTTATGTTATTGGTAAGGTTTTGGGGGAGTCAACAGTAGAGTTTTTGGAGAGTCAAAAGTTATAAGTGGATTTTAGACTGCTGCCCCCTGCATTGTTCAAGGGTCAATTGTATTTCAATTATTTTTCTAAAATCTAAAGGAATCTGAATCTTCAAACATATATGGCTCCAAGGATTTTAGATAAAAGATTATGGAATTGTATAATGAGCAATATCTAGTCCAAGATTCTTCCTATATCATTCTCCATCCAGGAAATGATGTTCACCCTCTTGTGAAATTGAATTTAAAAGTTCCTAATCTCTGTAAGACCTTTCACACCAAAGGCTACTTTATGTCACTATCCTGAAACAGGAGAATTAAGTGAAAGTTCACAGAACGAAGAATGAGAAATACCAGTTACTCTGCTTAGTTCATAGAAATGAGCAACAGGGATTTTATCCCCAGGCAGATTATTGGAAACTGGAGGATTTTTCCCTGAGCTAGTCTAAAACAAAAGACCTATACCTCTCACACTTGAGAGTTCGTGAGTGAAACAATGGGAACTCCATCTGTTCACCTCACACACGGTTATAGAACCTTTAATCAGACCAAATGGAAGTCAATGATCATTAGACATTTGAGGAACTAGAAAACTCAAGGGGAAGAGAAACTCTGAGTAAACCCTCCTCAAAGCTGTAATTAACATTTTCAGAAAGATAAAAGAGTGTATCTATGAAATGAGGACAGAAATTTAATCTTTAAAAATCTTCAGAATGTAAACATCACAAAGATAAAGAGCATAAAGATTTGTATTAATTTGAAGTATTAGAAACTAAAATTGGAAGGAACTAATAAAAAATAGAACAATAAAAATGATGGAAAACAGGGAAGAAGCAGCCACATTAAGGCACATATTAGTAAAGTTTCAGAACATGGATTTATTTAAAAATTTTAAAAACAGAATGTCTGAAAATTCTCAGGGATAACTTATATGCTGCATTAGAAGGATCAAAAATCAAAAAGACACTGCATTCAGCAGTATCACTAGACACTGGAAGATAATTGACCAGTGTCTTCAAAATTCTGAGGAATAATAGTTTCAAACTAGACTTGTACATTCATCTAATGTATTAATTTGAGCAAGAGCATGTGCATATATAATCTTTTAAGAATATAACTTTCCTGATGTCATAGTAAGAAACTAAGAAAACGAGGGAGTGAAGAGGAAAACAAGAAATCAAAGAAATAGGAAAGACAATAAGAAAAAAAGACAGTTCAAATTTTGAATATAATACATCTTAAAATAATATATTATTTTGAAAGTAATTTCAGAGAGTACTTGGTCCAAATTGATGCAAGAGGTCGAAGATTTCATAGGGTGGCCTCAGCACCCATAACTCAGTGGTTATGGTACTAGCCACATGCACGGAGGCTGACGGTTTCTAATTCGGCCCAGGCCAACTAAACAACAATGACAACTGCAACAAAAAAATAGCCGAGCATTGTGGTGGGTACTTGTAGTCCCAGCTACTGGTGAGGCTGAGGCAAGAGACTTGCTTAAACCCAAGAGTTTGAGGTAACTGTGAGCTGTGACACCACAGCACTCTACCCAGGGCAACATAGTGAGACTCTCTCAACATAGTGAGATCATAGTGAGTCTCATAAAAAAAAAAAAAAAAAAAGAGAGAGATTGCTTCGTGTGCTTAATCCTACTAAAAGAACTATAGAAAAATAGGTAAACAAAAAACAAAGCAATTATTATCTTTAATAAAAGTAAAAAGTTATATAAGAAGTGTGATAACCATACTAGCCCACATGGCTTAGCCATGCATAATGTTTATGTAGTCATAAATATGTATACATCAAATACTGATTAACAAAAATGGTTAATGCATTTATACTAAATGAATGGAAGAGAGGAATCATGGGTGAGAATGTAGGAGATTATAAACTAGTGTGAGATTATAAAATGCTTATTTTCCAGAATAGTCAAAAAAGTAATATCTAAAATTTAAAAATCAAAAACCAACCATAAATGTTTGTTACTTAGAAATAAGTTGGCTCAGCAGCCATAGCTCAGTGGTTAGGATGCCAGCCACATATACCAGGGCCGGTGGGTTCTAACCCGGCCTGGGCCTGCTAAACAACAATGACAACTGCAACAAAAAAATAGCTAGGTGTTATGACGGGTGCCTATAGTCCCAGCTACGGGTGCCTATAGTCCCAGCTACTTGGGAGGCTGAGGCAAGAGGATCACTTAAGCCCAAGAGTTTAAGGTTGCTGTGAGCTGTGATGCCACATCACTCTACCAAGTATGACATAGTGAGACTCCATCTCAAAAAAAAAAAAAAAAAAAACTTAGAAATAAGTTGTTAAATATTAGAATAAACACTTAAAAGAACTGAACACTCTTAGCTCTGATAAAGAGATATTGGGTTGTTCAACACGAATAAGAGACCAGCATTTTTCATTATAAATCACTGACTTTTTTAATATGTTAATTTGATACAAATAAAAATCTAATTTTTAATAAAAATAGACTAATGGTTTTGTTAGAAAACAAATAAGATTAATATAAATATAATTCTTGCTTATACAAGCTTAATCTTTTATTTCTTCTCCTTTCTATCTAAACTACATTTTTTACCAGATTAATCTTTCAAACAGTATGGTTCAAATCATATTGTTTTACTTAAAAACTTTAAGTAGCTAGCTCACTAATTTAGCATTCAAGATCTTCACAACTCATTTCTGAACTATTTTTCCTTCACTTAACTGGTGAATATTTGTGGCACAAGTGCTGCAGGTTCTTTTGGATGTACTGTTAGACAAGATAAACATAATTCCAGTCTTCAAGCCACTTGAGTTCCATGTACTTCCTGCTAAAATCCTCCTTTTCAAGACCCTTCTAATACTTTTGGCCTTTCAGTCTTCTTCTCCAAGCACGCATGTACAAACCCTGGTTATGCTTCAAGGCAGAATGCAAATGCTACCTCCTTCACAAGGTCCTTAATTAGAAGTTAATTTTTCTTATCCAATGTCCTTTAAACTTCAGCCACATGGCTTTTACCCACTTACTGTTGTATTACTGTATTACAGCAATGCACAAACATGTTGTCTTCCCAACTAGAACCTGAGTTCCTTGAGAATGAAGTCCTCTATGGACTCCTTTTTATATTCTCTGTAGTAGCCCTATACCTAGTAGCTATTTATTTAACAAAAGGCAAAATAAAAAGTAAATGTCTTAGCATATAAGCCACTATTAATACGATATTCCAATGTTTGCAAGTGAAATTGTCCAAATGGATTCTCCAGCTATCTAGAGATAAATGTTTTATTTTAGAATATTTTTAAAATTATAGAAAAATTGCAAAGTTAGTACAAAGGGTTTCCCCACTAGCCTCCTGTTATTAATATTATACATTATGATACAAAATTAATAAATAAACATTAACACATTATTAAAGGCCATGCTTTACACAAATTTCCTTAGTTTTTACTAAGTTTTCAATTTTATGTTCCAGGATCCCATTCAAGATACCATACTACATTTTGTCACCAAGTCTTCTTGGAGTCCTCTTGGCTGTGATAGTTTGTCTGAATTTTCTTGTTTTTGATGGCTATATAAGTTTTATTTTGCTGAAGTAAAATATTATCACAAACTTAATGGCTTAAAACAATATAAATTTATTATCTTGCAGTTTTGTAGGTGAGAAGTCCAACATAAGTCTAACTGGGCTAAAATTCATGTATTGGGGTAGGGGATGCTTCTTTTTGGATGTTGTAGGGGAAAATCTGTTTCCTTTCTTTTACCAGCTTCTACTGGCCATCTACAGTCCTCCTACAATGACCCTTAATAGTTTGGAGTAGTATTGTTCAGATGTTTTATAGAATATCCCTGGATTAGTAATTCTCAAGGAACTTGCAATTAGGAAATGGTAGCATAAAAGAAGCCGAATTCTCTCCCACAGAGATAGTCAAAAACAAATTTACAGTAATGCTATCTTCTTCAACAATAATTCAGAGGTCAAATATGAAGATGAGACAGTTCCCAGGGCTACAAAGAAATTGAAAAACTCTGAGCAGGCAGTAAGAGAACTGGACTTCCACATCAACAATACCTCTCATTCTCATTTTGCCAGGTACCAACCAAACAGAAGATCTCCGCATAACTCACGGCTCCTACACTGACTGGGAAAAGAGAAATTGAGGTGGTTGGCCAATTTCCCCACCTTTTTGGGCTCCCATGCAGGAGACCTGTCCTACCCTTAACCTATGGTAGCATTGTGACTGCCTGAAGGAGAAACATCTGGAAGACAAACAAAAGCAAATAGGGAAGAGGTGAGACTAACATCCACAAACAGGAGACTCTGCTCTGTATCTTGGCCATAGGAAGTACATATCCCAGGTCCCCTGAGCACTAACCCACCAACCCCTAGCCACTGCTGGATTATCCTACATTGCTGGAATACTCCCTCCCCCATTTGGGACAGGCAGTGCTGTGATCATTTACTGGAGCTGAGATGAACCTGAGCTTAAGGTGCCTCTTACAGCCGAAAATGAGGCAAGGACCTTTAGGGAAAATTCACTAAGCAAATATATTCAATGAAAACCAAAATAAGTCAGACAGAGAAACCAGGAATAAATAATCCTTCCATGGAAAGATATAGACATATACCTACCAGAAATAGCAGCAAATAGAGAACAGTGACGTCCCAAAAGGACAAAGCAAAAATTTAGCTGACCCTAATGAGATGGTAATTCATGAGCTATTGGAATCAAGAATTCAAAACAGCAATTTTAAGTAAACTCAGAGCCCTCGAAGGTAACACAGAAAGCAATTCAGAAATACATCAGAGATATGTAATGAAGAGCTTGAAATAATCAAAATAAAATCTAAGAGAAATCTGGAAACTGAGAAGTATTTTGCTGAACTCTTCAGGGGCTCCTTTTTTCTTTTCTTTCTTTCTTTCTTTCTTTTTTTTTTTTTTTTTTGAGGCAGAGTCTCATGTTGTCACCCTTGGAAGAGTGCTATGGCATCACAGCTCATAATTCTTTAAATACTCTTCACCACAGAGTGAACCAAGCAGAGGAAGGAATCAGTGAGCTTGAGGAATAGCTATTTGAAAACACATAGCAAGAGGAGAAAAAGAAATTTAAAAAAATGAAAAGGAAAATAGACCACCTATAAGATACAGAAAATTACCTCAGAAACCCAAAGAATTATTTGTGTTCAAGGTGGACCTGAGTATAAACAAATGGTGGGAAAGTTTAGTCAAATATTAACAGAAAAATTTTCAAAACTTGGGAAAGTTATGAATATCCAAGCACAAGAAGGTCAGAGAACTCCAAACACATTCAACCCAAAACCGATTTCCCCTCAAAGGCTGAAGTCTCAAAGGTTGAGAACAAAGAGGAGATAGTAAAATCAATGAGAGACAAGATGCAAATAATATGTAAAAAAGAGCTCCAATTCATCTAGCAACCGATTTCTCATTAGAACCTTATAGGCTACAAAGAAATATAACAGCATTTTCAAAGTACTCAAAGAAAATAACTGCAACACAAGAATATTGTATCCAACAAAACTGTCATTCAAATTTCAAGAAAAGATAAAGTCTTTCACAACCAACAACAACAACAACAACAACAAAAAAACCCTGAGGGAATTCATCACCACTTGTCTCCTCTTCCAAGTAATGCAAAAAGGAGTTCCTCAATCTATAAAGAAATTTAAAAACTAACACACTGGTAGCACCTATGGCTCAGTGTGTAGGGTGCCAGCCCCATATGCCGAGGATGGTGCCCCAGCCAAACTGATACAAAAAAATAGCTGGGCACTATGGCAGGTGCCTATAGTCCCAGCTTCTCAGGAGGCTGAGGCAAGAGAATTGCCTAAGCCCAAGAGCTGGAGGTTGCTCTACCGAGGGTGACAAAGTGAGACTCTATCTCTAAAAAAATAAAAACTAACATACAAGAGAATTTACTGAAGCATAGAATCGACTGGTGAAATAAAATACATAGCCAAACCCAGAATACTCTAATACTATATTTGTGGTATGCAATCCACCCATAATTCAAAGCCCCAATGATAAATCTATCAAAAATAGATTTATAGCTATAGCAACCTATTAAGAAACAGTAATTCAAAAGTACATAAATTGAAAAAACCAAAAGTCAAAAACTAAAAGGAATGGAATTAAAGTTAGATTCAGGGGCCTTTATTTCTATTCTTCTATTTGTGTTCTAAGATGTCATCTCTTTTAAAAAACTTATTATATCTATAAAATCTTTTTTGTAAGCCTCATGTTAACTGCAATGCAAAAACCCATAAAAGATTCACTAAAAATAAAAATAAAAAAAAAACAACTTTAAACAAACTACCTGATATTCATTTCACAAAGGAATACAGTAAGAAAGGGAGAAAGGAAGAGACAAGTCTCAAAACAGACAGAAAACAAACAACAAAAATGGTAGTAGTAAATTCTTACTCATCAGTAATAATATTCAATGTAAATGGCCTCAGTTCTCCAATTAAAAGATAGAGTGGCTGAATGGACAAAGGAACAAAACCCTTCAAAAAACCCACTTAACAAAAAAGACAGACTGAAAGGGAAGGAGTGGAAAAAGATAGTCTATGCAACAAGAAACCAAAATAGAGCAGGAATAGTAGTATTCATATCAGATAAAATAGACTATGAATGAAAGACTATGAAAAAAGACAAGGCACATTGCTATATAATGAGAAAGAGGTCAATTCAACGGGAGGATATAGCAATTATAAATATTCAGGTACCCAACAATAAATATCCAAATTACACAAAGCAAACATTAATAGATTAAAAGAAAGAAAAAGACTGAAAAATGCAATAATAGTAGAGAACTTTAATACCCCATTCTCCATAATAGACAGATAGATCATTCAATCAGAAAATCAACAAATGATGGGGTTAAATATAGTTAGATCTTACGAATCTAACTGACTTTTACACAATATTTTCCCAACTGCTGCAGAATACACATTATTTTCATCAGTACATGGAACATTTTCCAGAATAGACTACTTCTTAGGCCACAAAACAAGTCTATACAAATTCTCAAAAAATAGAAATCATATCAAGTGTCTTCTCTGACCACAATGGAATAAAACTAGAAGTCAGTAATAAAAGGAACCTTGGAAAACAGATACACAAATGAAAATTAAAAAAAACATACTCATGAATGATCAATGGGTCAATAAAGTAATTAATAAAACTTAAAAATGTCTTGAAACTAATGAAAATGGAAATAAAACATACCAATTAAGTCTAAAAACTCATCCTAGAAAAAGTGCTACATACTTCATTGCTGAATATAACTACAGTCACCTTTGCAGTACTTCCCTTGGGAAGCTATGCACCAACACCAGCACCAAATACCAATATATCCTTTTAAAATTACAGGTGAGCTGCAGCCCTTCAAGAATTACAAAATCTCTCCAAAGTCTTCCCAAGAAGGAAGAGGGTAAGAATAAAAGGATTTTCTTCTGTTGTGCTTCTCTCTTATAGGGGTACTAAATTTTTCTGAAAAGCCTCCATTAGATTTTTATTTACATTCCCTTGGCCAAAACTGGGTAACATGACCAGCATTGGCCCTATTGCCTTCAAAAATATCTTTAAGATTTATTTTTACTAATCAGGTCTACTGGAACTGAACATAATGTCTTCCCCAAAATAAACAAACCATACACTGTTTATAAGAAAGGGAGAAAGAATGTAGTTTGTTCTTCAGTGGGCAACAAACATTACATGCAATATCATGTTTCACTTTGTTTTTAGTATGAAATGAATTTGAAAGACATTGAAGAAACACTGGACCAACTCACTTATCATCACGTTTGAAAATAAATTTCTCATAGTCTTGACATATGTGGACAGCTGAAAAGATAAAAACATACTTTTCACAGTGAAACAAAATGTACTTTTTAAAAAGTTAGGACTATATTTCTTAAGAGGAAAGTTATATATTTCAGGGGGTTGTTGTACCTATCCCAATTAAGATTCTCTGAAATAAATCAAGTTTAGAAGGTAAATTGCCTATTTTTGTTTTGTTTTTGATGCATCAATTTAGCTAAGCTACAGTCCCCAGTTACTCAAGCAAACACCACTTTAGTCATTGCCTTGAAGGAATTTTTCAGATGTAATTAAAGCTCTGATCAGTTGGCTATAAGTATGGTAGAATCTGGGTGGGGCCTGATTGCAGGAATTGGAAGAACCTAAAAGTGGGGCTGAAATTTCACCAAGAGAAGAAATTCTGCCTGTGGACAATAGCTTTCACTCATGCCTCTATGCTGGAGCCTACCCATGAGCTTCACTTCCTTATTGCCTGTCCTGTGGATTTCAAACTCGTATAACTAGTTCCTACAGTTGAGTAACCCAATTTCTTGTACTAAATCTCTCCTCACTCCCTTGCTTTCCCTTTTTCTTCTACCTCCAATCTAGCTGTCTAGTTATCTACCTACCTACCTATCATCCATCCATCCATCCATCCATCCATCCATCTATCATCTATTTTATCTACCTACCCATCCTACAGATTCTGCTTCTCTCATCAAACACTGATAACACTTAGAGACAAATAACTTTTAACAGAATTATCTTTTGGCTTTGTATTGTAATAAAATTCCTTTTTCACACCAATATTTCAATAATACTTTTTCTCTTAAAATTGTATTAATTTTTACAGATAAAGAATCAATAGTTTCATTGTTATCCATTCAGCATTCAGTACACTCTACATGAGACATATTCTCTAGAAGAAAATTTCTTCCAAACTTGGCTAAATTAGAAGGGAAGATTTGAGGAAGGATAGACACAGGGGAAAAGCTAGGGCAGAGCACAGAAGGTGGGGGATGCACACACACAAGATGAAAAATAATGCATGTTGATGCTTTGACAAAATAAATACATATAAAACACCTGCTGGTCTTTGAGTGTTTTGAGTACTCCACAGGCTTGTTGACCCTGCTGGAAGTAGATGAGCATTCAAAGCCAGCTGGTTTCAACTCTTCCCTTTCAAAAGGGGCCAAATAGCAGTGTTTTTATTTGTTTAAACTAAACTTTTTAAACTTCCGAGTCATAATATTCCAATTCTTTTACTTTCCATTTCCTTTTTCTTTCCACAATTGTTTAGTCTTTATTGCTTACTTGAAAAATAAGTAATGAACCACAGATACTATTCTTTTCTATGAATCTATCTCAGGCAATAACTCTTATACAAAAATCTCTTATACTTGCTTTCCCACTGTAATCAAAGTAGCACAGGATTTCAAGACAGAATACTTGAGTTTGAAGTCAGTCAAATCTTGTATTGGAACACTCCCCTCATTTCTTCCCTCTTTATTTTTCACTGTAATACTCAAGAACTTTTCACATTCAATATAATTTATTTGGTCATCTCATTTGTTGTCTATGTTCCCTGTTAGAACATAAGCTTCAGGGTGAGGTAGGACTTTTTCTATAAATTCACTGCTGTATTCTAGTGTGTAGTGGAATGTCCAGCACACAGTAGGTGCTTATTTAAAACTGAACAAACAACCCTCATTCTGTTACTGAATCTGTAATATGGACAGAACATTAGAATCTAACTTACTAGATTATTATGAGGGAGAAAATGATAATGGATACAATATTCTGGAATCTCCCAGTCACCTCAAATTCAAACTTTCTGTAAGGATTTCAACATCTTCTTCTTTCCAGAGCATATAGGAGACAGAAAAATATAAGGCAGAAATAAAGTATTAATTAATTTCACCTTTTCACAGAATTTTCTGTCCTGTTATCTATAATTCTTTTTCTACATTGTTTTAGGTTATAATTCACTGAGAATTTTATTCTTTGTTTGTTTTAAGCTGGTACCATACTCATTAGGAATTCAGGAAGAACCTTTTGCTACTTACCATTTAGTCAAGTCAGTCAGCCAGTCAATAAATAGGATAATTATTACCCCACATTATGCTGGAAGTGATGAAGTATCAAAGATTAATAAGGCATTTTTTTCAATAACTAATAATAATGCCAATAAAAATTTCTTCAAACATAACCTGAATACCTTATGTTGCACATGGCAACATTCTTTCATTCTTTCTTTAATGGAAATCAAAGATAAATGGACATAACTCTTAAAATACTGCACAAAGCTTATAAGTAAGCTCATTCAAATATTCAGTTTTGAAAGCTGAGACCAAAGAATAAAAATGTGTAAGTCAGTCTTCACTCTCTAACACTCTGCAACTGAGCACAAGTGACCCAGCATTAAATAAAATACGCACACATATAAAGTCAACAGGGACGTACCTGAGAATGCTGAGTGGTGCTCTGTGGGTTGTAGGGACGTTTGTTGTTGTTGATATCTGTATTTTTTTCTGTTGTGAGCTATATTCATATACTGAAAGCAAAAAAAAAAAAAAACTTTTTTCGGTGGGGGGAGAATCAAAGTGCTAAAAAATTAGCAAATTAAATGAATAGTAAGAAATAATTTTAGATTAGACCATGTTAGATGTTTGCTATCTTTTGTATTTTCTACTGGTAATGACTCAATATATTTAACCATGTCCTTAAATTTGGAAAAATAAAATAAAACAAATGGCATTTTAGAAATTGTGCAACTGTCTGCAAAGTCTTATTACCAGTAACTAAGTAGAGTGGGAGGGAGGATAAAAAAGCAAATAGGAGTTTAAGACATGAAAACAAGTAACCACAGGTCATATAAGGAATATGCAGCCAAAGTTCAATAAACTAACTCTTTTGGCAGCACAGTTAACTCAAACCATTTATAAGCAACTTCTCTTGGCCCTTCTGGTATTTTTCCATAAACGGTAGGATATCATTGTATTCAGGGACTGTCAGGTTATTGGCAGGGGACAAAACACAAAGCACATTTTTTACTAATAATATTTTATTTTAAAACACCATTGATCTTAAGCTACCTCTACAATTGCAAATTGGAGCCTTTTCAAGTAATTTATAGGAAATAACTGTGAAGTTTATCTTTGAAATGAAATGAAATCAGACCTGCACTTCCTACTTTGGGGAAATTTTATGTTAAATCACCCCGACAGACAGAGATGACAAAACATTGAGAAATATTTAAAGATTTCATTTCTCTTCCTGATAACGGCAAGGTTCATTCTGTGGTCTCTGAGGGGAAATCAAATCTGATATACTGTCAACTACCTCAGTGCCATGATCCACATTTCATATTCTTTAAGTAACCTCAGCATAGCAACGATATTACTGTCCTTTCACAATGGGGGTGATCACGGCCAAAGGCCTGTGGAATCATCAAGTGCTTTCATTTAAAGACATCTATTTCTTTATCATGATAAAGCATGATGTGCAGCATGTGGCAAACTATCATAATTTTATTGGCAAAAGGAAGCTTGATTTACACAACCTTTCTTTGAAAGGGCAAATGGTAGCAATGAAACGATGAGACTTCAAGCAGGTGTTTTATTTCATTCTTCTCACTTTCTCTCCTTTCTTTGTTTCACCCAAATGGCAAAACAGTTCACTTCTTTCCTTGGCCTTCTCTGAAAAAAGCACACATCAGATTTTTAAAAAGGCCGGAGAAGCATCTGGAAAGTAACATTGATCAGTCTTCCTCTCGTGATGCTCCAATTATAATTCTGATCTTGAATCCCAAGCAGATCAACAGTAAGCTAGGAGAAAATGGTAGTGAACAGGCTATGAATGTAAACGTCCAGCAGAAAAGGAATTAAAATGTTTAATCATTCTACCAAGCTCGTAAGGTGTAGCAAAGCAAATGCTAGCTGCCTAAGTTGAATTACTGCTTGGAGCAAAGATTATTTGCAGGTCTTGGAAGATATGCAAGGATTATATTTTATTGTTTCTGGTTTTCGCTTAGAGCTGAATCTGAGTTAGTCAAAATTGGGGTGCATGATAAAACTCTCAGGGACATAGTTGTACTCCTGAGTCTTTCCCAAGTCATCATCATAGCCCATTTGGGTTATGTTCTTTCCTCTGTGGCAACTGCCATAAATTCCCAATGATAAGATTTGGAAATGCAATGAGGAAGGCAAAAGACAATCTACTGTGTTCTGGAAGAGATACCAAGATAAACAATATAACTGTATCCATCTATGTTCTCCTCTTGGATTACTGAGGGCAGGAAGCAAGAAAATTGGACAATTTGGTAACTGATACAGAAAAACTTTAAAAAAGCAAAGCAAAATATCAAGATAAATACTAATTATAATGCAAAGCATAGTTGCCCTTTTTTCTCTTTCTGAAGTCTAAAAACATTTGAACAGAGTCATAAAAAGCTTGTTTTGCCTTTCTATTAAAAATAATTACCTGTCTTTGCAGTCATCTATTTCCCATTAAGACATGAACTTTTCTGCCATTCACTGAAGATTTACCTAATTTACCCATTTTTTTGCTCAGCAACTCACTCTTGTTATTGGATCCCTTTCAGTTTGAATTTAAGTTCAATTTCCTTTCTTCACCTCAGGATTACTAGGTAATATGGAACTAGGATTATCTATTCATATTACCAACCACTGCTCTGCAAAGAAAAATACGAAAAAGTGAAACTGACACAACTATGTTTAAGAAAAAGAAATTCATGGCAAAATTTGGTGCACAAATTTGTTTCAGCTAATTTTTTGATTTGCTCAAGGTATACACAGAATATTTTTTTAAATTAATCATTCATATTTTTTAAAATACACAAATGACCTCTCAACAGATTCAATAAATTGATCATAACGTTCTTCTTTATCCTGTTTCCTTGGTCTGTGGACACTCCACTCACTGGCTTTTCTCCTACCTCTCAACGAACTACACAATTCCTTTAATATCTCTTCCCCCAGTAATAAATTTTAGTATAAATCCTATGTATTCAAGTTTGATATGAGGGCAATTAATGACAATTAATGACACAATGCGGCATGGGGGAAGGAGAGACAAGACAGAGAAGGAAGGACTTGGGTGAGGGAAAGGAAAAGAAGGAAAAAAAAAAAAGACAAGAAAAGGAAACAGTGACTAATTTTCAAATAAATTGGATTGAATTTTGACCAAAGTACATTACTTAAACATTAATTTTTAATTCAACTTGTTAATATGTTGTTTGGACATTGCATCCTAATTTATAAATGAAATATGTTTGTAATTTCCCCTTTATAAGAATATATTCTCTCCACTTTTAATATCAGGTGTACCCAAATCAAGTAGAAATATTTTGAAGTAGTTCTTTTTTTTACTATTGTCTATAAGATTTGGCATGATCTGTTTTTTGAAATTACCTTTTACTTTTATTTATAAATATTAGTTGTCTATTTTTGAGACTTAAAAAAATTAATAAGAAGTTAACTAAAGACTCCATATTGAATCTCAGAATCAAAGCATTCTTTTTCTTTTCTTTTTTTATTGTTAAATCATAGCTGTGTACATTAGTGCAATCAAGGGGTACAATGTGCTGGTTTCATATACAATCTGAAATATTCTCATCAAACCATTCAATATAGCCTTCATGGCATTTTCTTAGTTATTGTATGTAGACATTTGTATTCTGCCTTTAGGAAGTTTCGCCTGTACCCATTCTAAGATGTACGGTAGGTGTGGCCCCTCTCATAACCCTCCCTCCACCTTAACCTCACCCCTCCTTTCCCCTTCCTTGGCCCTTTTCCCACAGTCTTATGCTATAGTTGGGTTACAGCCTTCACGTGAAAGCTATAATCTAGCTTCATAGTAAGTCTGAGTACATTGGATACTGTTTCTTCCATTCCTGAGATACTTTGCTAAGAAGAATATGTTCCAGCTCCATCCATGTAAACATGAAAGAGGTAAAGTCTCCATCTTTCTTTAAGGCTGCATAATATTCCATGGTATACATGTACCAAAATTTGCTAGTCGATTCGTGGGTCAATGGGCACTTGGGCTTCTTCCATGACTTAGCAATTATGAATTGGGCTGCAATAAACATTCTGGTACAGATGTCTTTGTTATATTGTGACTTTTAGTCTTCTGGGAATAAACCAAGTAAAGGAATGATAGGATCGAATAGCAGGTCTATTTTTAGGTCTCTAAGTATTCTCCAAACATCCTTCCAGAAGGAATGTATTAGTGGGCATTCCCACCAGCAGCGTAGAAGTGTGCCCTTTTCTCCACATCCACGCCAACGTTTCTGGTCTTGGGATTTTGTTAGGTGGGCTTCTCTTACTGGGGGTACGTGAAATCTCAAAGTAGTTTTGATTTACATTTCTGTGATGATTAAGGATGATGAGCATTTTTTCATGTGTTTGTAAATTGTGCATCTGTCTTCTTTAGAGAAGTTTCCTTTCAAGTCCCTTACCCACCCTGAGATGGGATCACATGTTCTTTGCTTGCTAATACATTTAATTCTCTGTGGATTCTGGTTATTAGACCTTTATCAGAGGTATAAACTGCAAATATTTTCTCCCATTCTGAGGGCTGTCTGCTTGCTCTACTTACTATGTTCTTGGCTGTGCAGAACCTTTTTAGTTTGATCAGGTCCCACTAGTGTATTTTTGATAATGCTTCAATTACCTGGGGAGTCCTCCTCATAAAATATTCATCCAGGCCAATTCCTTCAACAGTTTTCCCTGCACTTTTTTCAAGCATTTTTATAGTTTCATGTCTTAAGTTTAAATCCTTTATCCAGTGAGAGTCTATCTTAGTTAATGGTGAAAGGTGTGGGTCCAGTTTCAATCTTCTATAGGTTGCCAGCCAGTTTATCCAGCACCATTTGTTAAATAGGGAATCTTTTCCCCACTGAATGTTTTTAATTGGTTGGTCATACATCAAATAACAGTAAGTAGCTGGATCCATCTCTTGGTTCTCTATTCTGTTCCAGACATCTACTTCTCTGTTTTTGTGCCAATACCATGCTGTTTTGATCACTATCAATTTATAGTATAGTCTCTGGTCTGGTAGTGTAATTCCTCCTGCCGTGTTTTTATTGCTGAGTAATGTTTTGGCTATTCGAGGATTTTTCTGATTTCATATAAAATGAAGTATTACTTTTTCAAGATCTTTAAAATATGACAATGTAGCTTTAAAAGGATTACATTAAAATTATATATTGCTTTGGGCAGTATAAACATTTTAACAATGTTGATTCTTCCCAGCCATGAGCATGGTATGTTTTTCCATTTGTTAACATCGTCAGCTATTTTTTTTCTTAAAGTTTCATAGTTCTCTTTGTAGAGATCTTTCATGTACTTTGTTAGGTATACTCCCAAATATTTCATCTTCTTTGGCACTACTGTGAAAGGAATAGAATCCTTGACTGTTTTTTCAGCTTGGTCATTGTTGGTATATATAAAGGATACAGATTTATGGGTGTTGATTTTGTAGCCTGAGACATTGCTATATTCCTTGATCACTTCTAAAAGTTTTGTAGTAGAATCCCTAGTGTTTTCCAGATATACGATCATATCATCTGCAAAGAGTGAAAGTTTGATCTCTTCTGATCCTAT